>JALDNG010003428.1:0-26347 GCA_024349245.1 Neodontobutis hainanensis | reverse complement strand
TTTGTGGCCTCTGCCTTCTCTGGTCTCTCTGTGGCCGCTGCCTCCTCTCGTCTCTCTGTGGCATCTGCCTTTTCTGGTCTCTCTGCCTCCTCTGCATCCTCATATCTCTCTGCCTCCTCTGGTCTCTCTGTCTTTCTGCCTGCTCTGATCTCTCGGTGGCCTCTGCCTCCTCTGGTCTCTGCCTTATTTCCTCCTCTGGTCACTCTGTGGCCTATGCCTCCTCTGGTCTCTCTGTGGCCTCTGCCTCCTCTGGTCTCTCTGTCTCCCCTGCCTACACTGGTCTTTCTGTAGCCTCTGCCTCCTCTCGACTCTCTGCCTCCTCTGGTCTTTCTGTGGCCTCTGCCTCTTCTGTTCTCTCTGTCTCTTCTGCCTCCTCTGGTCTCTCTGCCTCCTCTGCCTCCTCTGGTCTCTCTTTGGCCTCTGCCTCCTTTGGTCTGTCTGTGTCCTCTGCCTCCTCTGTTCTCTCTGTGGCCTCTGCCTCCTCTGGTCATTCTGTCTCTTCTGCCTCCACTGCTCTCTCTGTTGCCTCTGCCTCCACTGGTCTCTCTTTGGCCTCTGCCCTCCTCTAGTCTCTTTGCCTTCTCTGTCTCCTCTAGTCTCTCTGTGGCCTCTGCCTCCTCTGGTCTCTCTGTCTCCTCTGCCTCCTCTGCTCTCTCTGTGGCCGCTTCCTCCTTTTTTGTCTCTCTGTGGCATCTGCCTTTTCTGGTCTCTCTGCCTCCTTCTCCTCTTCTGGTCTCTTTGTGGCCTTTGCCTCCTCTGGACTCTCTGCCTCCTCTGGTCTTTCTGTGGCCTCTGCTTCCTCTCTTCTCCCTCCCCGTTACCTCCTCTGGTCCCCTCATCTGCAGTCTATTCATCTGCAAATTGCCAGTCTGTTCTACTCCACGTCTACAGTCAGTTCTAATAATTGTCTACTGTCTGTTCTTCTGCACATTTACAGTCTGTACTACTGCATTTCTACAGTCTGTTCTAATGCTCGACTACAGTCTGTCTGGGCCTTTAGCGCATACACTTTTTTGACCTTTTAAACCCCTTATCAATGTGGTAGCCTCGCCAACCTTTACCACACGCTTCCACGTACTGGGTTGAGAAAAAGGAGACCACATTTTACTTGATCGGACCTCGGAAGTGACCGCCAGCGCCCCACTAGGGTGAATACATTGACAAAATGGGCATGTGGAATCCCAAATTTATCACCCTGGCTCCTGGAGTAGCCCTGAATCACATATCCGAAGTGCAGAGCTCTAGAGCAAAGGGGAAAAATGATGATCAAAAGACACCTTTCTTGTCAGGGCCTATAGCTCGTACCCTTAGTTGACCTTTTGACCCCTTACCAATGTCGTAGCCTCTCCAAATTTTGCACGCTGGCTCCTGGGGCCACCCAGAACAACATATCAAAGGTTGCTGGCTTCATAGCAAGGGAAAATGTTTCAGCCTCCAAAGACACAGCCTATAACGGCTTCTGACCATTGACCCCTGAACATTATTTGACCCTTAACAATGTCGTAGTCTCTCCAAATTTTCAACGCTGGCTCCAGGGCCACCCAGAACGACATATCAAAGGCGGCTGGCTCTAGAGTCAAGGGAAGAAAATGATGACTAAAAAGACATCTCTCCTTTTGGGCCTTTAGCGCATGCCCTTTTTGACCTTTCGACCCTTAACAATGTGGTAGCCTCTCCAATTTTAACCACACGCTTCCACGTACTGTGTCGAGAAAAAGGAGACCACATTTCTCTTGATCGGACCTCGGGAAGTGACCGCCAGTGCCCCCACTAGGGTGAATACATTGACAAAATGGGCATGTGGGAATCCCAAATTTTTCCCCCTGGCTCCTGGAGTAACCCTGAATCACATATCCGAACCGCAGAGCTCTAGAGCAAAGGGGGAAAAAATTATGATCAAAAAGACACCTTTCTTCTCAGGGCCTATAGCTCGTAACCTTAGTTGACATTTTGACCCCTTACCAATGTCGTCGCCTCTCCAAATTTTGCACACTGGCTCCTGGGGCCACCCAGAATAAAATATCAAAGGCTGCTGGCTTTAGAGCAAAGGCAAAAAGTTTCAGCCTACAAAAGACACAGCCTATAACGGGTTCTGACCATTGACCCTGAACATTATTTGATACCTTAACAATGTCGTAGCCTCTCCAAATTTTTAAACGCTGGCTCCAGGCCACCCAGAACGACATAGGCAAGTCGGCTGGCTCTAGAGTCAAGGGAAGAAAATGATGACTCAAAAGACATCTCTCCTTTTTGGGCCTTTAGAGCATACCCTTTTTTGACCTTTCGACCCTTAACAATGTAATAGCCTCTCCAAACTTTGCCACAGGCTTCCACATACTGTGTCAAAACAGGAGACCACATTTCACTTGATTTTCCTTGGGAAGCAGGGTATGTGAGCGGGCGAGCGGCAAGAATTTGCGCTCCACGCTCAAAGTATTTCATAAATACTCCGCTCAAGCTCCGCTCTGGGTGTGCAATTTTCCGCTCCTCGCTCCTTCCCGCTCCGTCCATATACGTCTCGCCTCCGTTTCGCTCCAGGGTATTTTTTTATTTTTATTTTTTTAATAACACCAGTGTCTGATCAGAAGATGCATGTAGTGTAAAACGAATACGCAGTACTAAGAAAAACATCCATACTTTTTGTAATTTTGAACACTGAACAGCCCCAAACCCTCCGTCTCCTGACAGTGGTTTGGTCCTGGGACTCTGGCTCGTGATTGGTAATTGAGCGATAGTGGAGCGTTCGAGCGGAGAAAATCACAACGCTCCATTATTTAAAAATCCGCTCCTCGCACTGGCAAAATCACACCGCTCCGCTCCTCGCTCCGCTCCCGCTCTGCACCGCTCACATACTCTGTCGGGAAGTGACCGCCAGTGCCCCCACTAGGAAGAATACGTTGACAAAATGGGCATGTGAGAATCCTAAATTTTTCCCCCTGGCTCCTGGAGTAGCCCTGATACACATATCCGAAGCGCAGAGCTCTAGAGCAAAGAGGAAAAGAATTATGATCAAAAAGACACCTTTCTTCTCAGGGCATATAGCTCATACCCTTAGTTGACCTTTTGACCCTTTACCAATGTCGTCGCCTCTCCAAATTTTGCACGCTGGCTCCTGGGGCCACCCAGAACGACATATCAAAGGTTGCTGGCTTTAGATCAACGTGAAAAAAGTTTCAGCCTCATAAAGACACAGCTTATAACGGGTTTTGACCATTGACCCCTGAACACTATTTGACCCCTTAACAATGTCGTAGCCTCTCCAAATTTTGCACGCTGGCTCCTAGGGCCACCCAGAACGACATATCAATCTGGTCTCTCTGTGGCCTCTGCCTCCTCTGGTCTCTCTGTGGCCTCTGCCTCCTCTGGTCTCTTTGTCTCCTCTGCCTCCTCTAGTCACTCTGTGGCCTCTGCCTCAACTGGTCTCTCTATGGCCTCTGCCTCCTCTGGTCTCTCAGTGGCTTCTGCCTCCTCTGGTCTCTTTGTCTCCTCTGTCTCCTTTAGTCACTCTGTGGCCTCTGCCTCCTCTGGTCTCTCTGCCTCCTCTGCCTCTAGTCATTCTGTGGCCTCTGCCTCCTCTGGTCTCTTTGTGTCCTCTGCCTCATCTGGTCTCTCTGTGGCCTCTCCCTCCTCTGGTCTCTCTGCCTCCTTGGCCTCCTCTGGTCTCTCTGTGGCCTCTGCCTCCTCTGCCCTCTCTGCTCTCTGCCTCCACTAGTCTCTCTAATGCCTCTGCCTCCTCTGGTCTCTCTGTGGCCTCTGCCTTCTCTGGATCTCTCTGTGGCATCTGGTCTCTCTGCTCTAACTGCCTCCTCTAGTCTCTCTATCTCTCTGCCTCATCTGCTCTCTCTGTGGCCTCTGCCTCCTCTGGTCTCTCTGTGCCCTCTGCCTTCTCTGGTCTCTCTGTTGCCGCTGCCTCCTCTTGTCTATCTGTGGCATCTGCCTTTTCTGTTCTCTCTGCCTCCTCTGCCTCCTCTGGTCTCTCTGTGACCTCTGCCTCTTCTGGTCTCTTGTGGCCTCTGCCTCCTCTGGACTCTCTGCCTCCTCTTGTCTTTCTGTGGCCTCTGCCTCCTCTAGTGTCTCTGCCTCCCCTGCTTCCTCTCGTCTCTCTATCTTGTCTGCCTCCTCTGATCTCGCTGCCTCCTCTGCCTCCTCTGATCTCTCTGTGGCCTCTGCCTCCTCTGTTCTCTCTGTGGCTTCTGCCTTCTCTTGTCTCTCTGACTCCTCTGCCTCCTCTGAACTCTCTGTGCCCTCTGCCCCTCTTGTCTCTCTATGGCCTCTGCCTCCACTGGTCTCTCTATTGCCTGTGCCTGCTCTGGGCTCTCTGTAACCTCTGCCTCCTCTGGTCTCTCTGTCTCCTCTGCCTCCTCTGAACTCTCTGTGCCCTCTGCCCCTCTGGTCTCTCTGGCCTCTGCCTCTTCTGGTCTCTCTGTGGCCTCTGCCTCCTCTGGACTCTCTGTCTCCTCTGGTCTTTCTGTGGCCTCTGCCTCCTCTAGTCTCTCTGCCTCTCCTGCTTCCTCTCGTCTCTCTGTCTCCTCTGCCTCCTCTGGTCTCTCTGCCTCCTCTGCCTCCTCTGGTCTCTCTGTGGCCTCTGCCTCCTCTGGTCTCTCTGTGGCCTCTGCCTCCTCTGGTCTCTCTGTGGCCTCTGCCTCCTCTGGTCTCTTTGTCTCCTCTGCCTTCTCTAGTCACTCTGTGGCCTCTGCCTCAACTGCTCTCTCTACGGCCTCTGCCTCCTCTGGTCTCTCAGTGGCTTCTGCCTCCTCTGGTCTCTTTGTCTCCTCTGGCTCCTTTAGTCACTCTGTGTCCTCTGCCTCCTCTGGTCTCTCTGCCTCCTCTGCCTCTAGTCATTCTGTGGCCTCTGCCTCCTCTGGTCTCTTTGTGTCCTCTGCCTTCTCTGGTTTCTCTGCCTCATCTGGTCTCTCTGTGGCCTCTCCTCCTCTGGTCTCTCTGCCTCCTTGGCCTCCTCTGGTCTCTCTGTGGCCTCTGCCTCCTCTGCCCTCTCTGCTCTCTGCCTCCACTAGTCTCTCTAATGCCTCTGCCTCCTCTGGTCTCTCTGTGGCCTCTGCCTTCTCTGGATCTCTCTGTGGCATCTGGTCTCTCTGCTCTAACTGCCTCCTCTAGTCTCTCTATCTCTCTGCCTCATCTGCTCTCTCTGTGGCCTCTGCCTCCTCTGGTCTCTTTGTGGCCTCTGCCTTCTCTGGTCTCTCTGTTGCCGCTGCCTCCTCTTGTCTATCTGTGGCATCTGCCTTTTCTGTTCTCTCTGCCCCTCTGCCTCCTCTGCCTCCTCTGGTCTCTCTGTGACCTCTGCCTCTTCTGGTCTCTCTGTGGCCTCTGCCTCCTCTGGACTCTCTGCCTCCTCTTGTCTTTCTGTGGCCTCTGCCTCCTCTAGTGTCTCTGCCTCCCCTGCTTCCTCTCGTCTCTCTATCTCGTCTGCCTCCTCTGATCTCGCTGCCTCCTCTGCCTCCTCTGATCTCTCTGTGGCCTCTGCCTCCTCTGTTCTCTCTGTGGCTTCTGCTTCTCTTGTCTCTCTGACTCCTCTGCCCCCTCTGGTCTCTCTGTCTCCACTGGTCTCTCTATTGCCTGTGCCTGCTCTGGGCTCTCTGTCTCCTCTGCCTCCTCTGAACTCTCTGTGCCCTCTGCCCCCTCTGGTCTCTCTATGGCCTCTGCCTCTTCTGGTCTCTCTGTGGCCTCTGCCTCCTCTGGACTCTCTGTCTCTTCTGATCTTTCTGTGGCCTCTGCCTCCTCTAGTCTCTCTGCCTCTCCTGCTTCCTCTCGTCTCTCTGTCTCCTCTGCCTCCTCTGGTCTCTCTGCCTCCTCTGCCTCCTCTGGTCTCTCTGTGGCCTCTGCCTCCTCTGGTCTCTCTGTGGCCTCTGCCTCCTCTGGTCTCTTTGTCTCCTCTGCATCCTCTAGTCACTCTGTGGCCTCTGCCTCAACTGGTCTCTCTATGGCCTCTGCCTCCTCTGGTCTCTCAGTGGCTTCTGCCTCCTCTGGTCTCTTTGTCTCCTCTGTCTGCTTTAGTCACTCTGTGGCCTCTGCCTCCTCTGGTCTCTCTGCCTCCTCTGCCTCTAGTCATTCTGTGGCCTCTGCCTCTTCTGGTCTCTTTGTGTCCTCTGCCTTCTCTGGTCTCTCTGCCTCATCTGGTCTCTCTGTGGCCTCTCCCTCCTCTGGTCTCTCGGCCTCCTTGGCCTCCTCTGGTCTCTCTGTGGCCTCTGCCTCCTCTGCCCTCTCTGCTCTCTGCCTCCACTAGTCTCTCTAATGCCTCTGCCTCCTCTAGTCTCTCTGTGGCCTCTGCCTTCTCTGGATCTCTCTGTGGCATCTGGTCTCTCTGCTCTAACTGCCTCCTCTAGTCTCTCTATCTCTCTGCCTCATCTGCTCTCTCTGTGGCCTCTGCCTCCTCTGGTCTCTCTGTGGCCTCTGCCTTCTGGTCTCTCTGTTGCCGCTGCCTCCTCTTGTCTATCTGTGGCATCTGCCTTTATGTTCTCTCTGCCTCCTCTGCCTCCTCTGGTCTCTCTGTGGCCTCCTCCTCCTCTGGTCTCTCTATGGCCTCTGCCTCCTCTGGACTGTCTGTCTCCTCTTGTCTTTCTGTGGCCTCTGCCTCCTCTGGTCTCTCTGCCTCCTCTGCTTCCTCTCGTCTCTCTGTGGCCTCTGCCTCCTCTGCTCTCTGTCTCCCTGCCTCCACTGGTCTCTCTGTCTTCTCTGCCTCCTCTGCTCTCTCTACCTCCACTGGTCTCTCTGTGACCTCTGCAATCCTCTGGTCTCTCTGTGGCCTATGCCTCCTCTGGATTCTCTGTGGCCTCTGCCTCCTCTGGTCTCTCTGTCTCCTCTGCCTCCTCTCGTCTCTCTGTGGCCTCTGCCTCTTCTAGTCACTCTTTGGCCTCTGCCTCCTATTGTCTCTCTATTCCTCTGCCTCCTCAGGTCTCTCTGTGGCCTCTGTCTCCTCTGGTCTCTCTGCCTTCTCTGCATCCTCTAGTCTCTCTGCCTCCTCTGGTCTCTCTGTCTTTCTGATTCTTCTGAACTCTTGGTGGCCTCTGTCTCCTCTGGTCTCTCTGCCTCCTCTGCCTCCTCTGGTCTCTCTGCCTCCTCTGCCTCCTCTGGTCTCTCTGTGACCTCTGCCTCTTCTTTTCTCTCTGTGGCCTCTGCCTCCTCTGGACTCTCTGCCTCCTCTTGTCTTTCTGTGGCCTCTGCCTCCTCTAGTGTCTCTGCCTCCCCTGCTTCCTCTCGTCTCTCTATCTCGTCTGCCTCCTCTGATCTCGCTGCCTCCTCTGCCTCCTCTGGTCTCTCTGTGACCTCTGCCTCTTCTGGTCTCTCTGTGGCCTCTGCCTCCTCTGGACTCTCTGTCTCCTCTGGTCTTTCTGTGGCCTCTGCCTCCTCTAGTCTCTCTGCCTCTCCTGCTTCCTCTCGTCTCTCTGTCTCCTCTGCCTCCTCTGGTCTCTCTGTGGCCTCTGCCTCCTCTGGTCTCTCTGTGGCCTCTGCCTCCTCTGGTCTCTCTGTGGCCTCTGCCTCCTCTGGTCTCTTTGTCTCCTCTGCCTCCTCTAGTCACTCTGTGGCCTCTGCCTCAACTGGTCTCTCTATGGCCTCTGCCTCCTCTGGTCTCTCAGTGGCTTCTGCCTCCTCTGGTCTCTTTGTCTCCTCTGTCTCCTTTAGTCACTCTGTGGCCTCTGCCTCCTCTGGCCTCTCTGCCTACTCTGCCTCTAGTCATTCTGTGGCCTCTGCCTCCTCTGGTCTCTTTGTGTCCTCTGCCTTCTCTGGTCTCTCTCTGCCTCATCTGGTCTCTCTGTGGCCTCTCCCTCCTCTGGTCTCTCTGCCTCCTTGGCCTCCTCTGGTCTCTCTGTGGCCTCTGCCTCCTCTGCCCTCTCTGCTCTCTGCCTCCACTAGTCTCTCTAATGCCTCTGCCTCCTCTAGTCTCTCTGTGGCCTCTGCCTTCTCTGGATCTCTCTGTGGCATCTGGTCTCTCTGCTCTAACTGCCTCCTCTAGTCTCTCTATCTCTCTGCCTCATCTGCTCTCTCTGTGGCCTCTGCCTCCTCTGGTCTCTCTGTGGCCTCTGCCTTCTCTGGTCTCTCTGTTGCCGCTGCCTCATCTTGTCTATCTGTGGCATCTGCCTTTTCTGTTCTCTCTGCCTCCTCTGCCTCCTCTGGTCTCTCTGTGACCTCTGCCTCCTCTAGTCTCTCTATGGCCTCTGCCTCCTTTGGTCTGTCTGTGTCCTCTACTTCCTCTTGTCTCTATGTGGCCTCTGCCTCCTCTGGTCTCTCTGCCTCCTCTGCCTCCTCTGGTCTCTCTGCCTCCTCTGCCTCCTCTGATCTCTCTGTGGCCTCTGCCTCCTCTGGTATCTCTGTCTCCTCTGCCTCCTCTGCTCTCTCTGTGGCCTCTGGGTCCTCTGCTCTCTCTGTCTCCTCTATCTCCTCTGGTCTCTCTGTTGCCTCTGCCTCCTCTGGTCTCTTTGTGTCCTCTGCCTCTTCTGGTCTCTCTGTGTCCTCTGCCTCCTCTGGTCAGTCTTTGGCCTCTGCCTTCTCTGGATCTCTCTGTGGCCTCTGCTCTCTTACTGGCATCTGCCTTTCTGGTCTCTCTGCCTACTCTGCCTCCTCTAGTCCCTCTGTGGCCTCTGAATCCTCTGGACTCTCTGCCTCCTTTGGTCTTTCTGTTGCCTCTGCCTCCTCTGGCCCCTCTGCCTCCTCTACTTCCTCTCGTCTCTTTGTGGCCTCTGCCTCCTCTGGTCTCTCTGTCTCCTCTGCCTCCTCTGGTCTCTCTGCCTCCTCTGGTCTCTCTGTGGCCTCTGCCTCCTCTGGTCTGTCTGTGTCCTCTACCTCCTCTGCCTCCTCTGGTCTCTCTGTGTCCTCTGCCTCCTCTGGTCTGTCTGTGTCCTCTGCCTCCTCTGCCCTCTCTGTGGCCTCTTCCTCCTCTGGTCCATCTGTCTCCTCTGCATCCACTGGACTCTTTTGGCCTCTGCCTCCACTGCTCTCTTTGTGGCCTCTGCCTGCTCTAGTCTCTCTCTGGCCTCTGCCTCCTCTTCTAGTCTCACTGCCTTCTCTGTCTCCTCTAGTCTCTCCGTGTTCTCTATCTGCTCTGGTCTCTCTGTTGCCTCTGCCTCCTCTGGTCTCTTTGTGGCCTCTGCCTTCTCTGGTCTCTCTGTGGCGCTGCCTCCTCTCGTCTCTCTGTGGCATCTGCCTTTCTGGTCTCTCTGCCTCCTCTGCATCCTCATATCTCTCTGCCTCCTCTGGTCTCTCTGTCTTTCTGCCTGCTCTGATCTCTCGGTGGCCTCTGCCTCCTCTGGTCTCTGCCTTATTTCCTCCTCTGGTCACTCTGTGGCCTATGCCTCCTCTGGTCTCTCTGTGGCCTCTGCCTCCTCTGGTCTCTCTGTCTCCCCTGCCTACACTGGTCTTTCTGTAGCCTCTGCCTCCTCTCGACTCTCTGCCTCCTCTGGTCTTTCTGTGGCCTCTGCCTCTTCTGTTCTCTCTGTCTCTTCTGCCTCCTCTGGTCTCTGCCTCCTCTGCCTCCTCTGGTCTCTCTTTGGCCTCTGCCTCCTTTGGTCTGTCTGTGTCCTCTGCCTCCTCTGTTCTCTCTGTGGCCTCTGCCTCCTCTGGTCATTCTGTCTCTTCTGCCTCCACTGCTCTCTCTGTTGCCTCTGCCTCCACTGGTCTCTCTTTGGCCTCTGCCTCCTCTGGTCTCTCTCTGGCCTCTGCCCTCCTCTAGTCTCTTTGCCTTCTCTGTCTCCTCTAGTCTCTCTGTGGCCTCTGCCTCCTCTGGTCTCTCTGTCTCCTCTGCCTCCTCTGCTCTCTCTGTGGCCGCTTCCTCCTTTTTTGTCTCTCTGTGGCATCTTTTCTGGTCTCTCTGCCTCCTTCTCCTCTTCTGGTCTCTTTGTGGCCTTTGCCTCCTCTGGACTCTCTGCCTCCTCTGGTCTTTCTGTGGCCTCTGCTTCCTCTCTTCTCCCTCCCCGTTACCTCCTCTGGTCTCCTCATCTGCAGTCTATTCATCTGCAAATTGCCAGTCTGTTCTACTCCATCTACAGTCAGTTCTAATAATTGTCTACTGTCTGTTCTTCTGCACATTTACAGTCTGTACTACTGCATTTCTACAGTCTGTTCTAATGCTCGACTACAGTCTGTCTGGGCCTTTAGCGCATACACTTTTTTGACCTTTTAAACCCCTTATCAATGTGGTAGCCTCGCCAACCTTTACCACACGCTTCCACGTACTGGGTTGAGAAAAAGGAGACCACATTTTACTTGATCGACCTCGAAGTGACCGCCAGCGCCCCACTAGGGTGAGTACATTGACAAAATGGGCATGTGGGAATCCCAAATTTATCACCCTGGCTCCTGGAGTAGCCCTGAATCACATATCCAAGTGCAGAGCTCTAGAGCAAAGGGAAAAAATGATGATCAAAAAGACACCTTTCTTGTCAGGGCCTATAGCTCGTACCCTTAGTTGACCTTTTGACCCCTTACCAATGTCGTAGCCTCTCCAAATTTTGCACGCTGGCTCCTGGGGCCACCCAGAACAACATATCAAAGGTTGCTGGCTTCATAGCAAAGGGAAAATGTTTCAGCCTCCAAAAGACACAGCCTATAACGGCTTCTGACCATTGACCCCTGAACATTATTTGACCCCTTAACAATGTCGTAGTCTCTCCAAATTTTCAACGCTGGCTCCAGGGGCCACCCAGAACGACATATCAAAGGCGGCTGGCTCTAGAGTCAAGGGAAGAAAAATGATGACTAAAAAGACATCTCTCCTTTTTGGGCCTTTAGCGCATGCCCTTTTTTGACCTTTCGACCCCTTAACAATGTGGTAGCCTCTCCAATTTTAACCACACGCTTCCACGTACTGTGTCGAGAAAAAGGAGACCACATTTCTCTTGATCGGACCTCGAAGTGACCAGTGCCCCCACTAGGGTGAATACATTGACAAAATGGGCATGTGGGAATCCCAAATTTTTCCCCCTGGCTCCTGGAGTAACCCTGAATCACATATCCGAACCGCAGAGCTCTAGAGCAAAGGGGGAAAAAATTATGATCAAAAAGACACCTTTCTTCTCAGGGCCTATAGCTCGTAACCTTAGTTGACATTTTGACCCCTTACCAATGTCGTCGCCTCTCCAAATTTTGCACACTGGCTCCTGGGGCCACCCAGAATAAAATATCAAAGGCTGCTGGCTTTAGAGCAAAGGCAAAAGTTTCAGCCTACAAAAGACACAGCCTATAACGGGTTCTGACCATTGACCCTGAACATTATTTGATACCTTAACAATGTCGTAGCCTCTCCAAATTTTTAAACGCTGGCTCCAGGGCCACCCAGAACGACATAGGCAAGTCGGCTGGCTCTAGAGTCAAGGGAAGAAAAATGATGACTCAAAAGACATCTCTCCTTTTGGGCCTTTAGAGCATACCCTTTTTGACCTTTCGACCCCTTAACAATGTAATAGCCTCTCCAAACTTTGCCACAGGCTTCCACATACTGTGTCAAAACAGGAGACCACATTTCACTTGATTTTCCTCGGAAGCAGGGTATGTGAGCGAGCGGAGCGGCAAGAATTTGCGCTCCACGCTCAAAGTATTTCATAAATACTCCGCTCAAGCTCCGCTCTGGGTGTGCAATTTTCCGCTCCTCGCTCCCTCCCGCCTCCGTCCATATACGTCTCGCTCCGTTTTCGCTCCAGGGTATTTTTTTTATTTTTATTTTTTTAATAACACCAGTGTCTGATCAGAAGATGCATGTAGTGTAAAACGAATACGCAGTACTAAGAGAAAAACATCCATACTTTTTTGTAATTTTGAACACTGAACAGCCCCAAACCCCTCCGTCTCCTGACAGTGGTTTGGTCCTGGGACTCCTGGCTCGTGATTGGTAATTGAGCGATAGTGGAGCGCTTCGAGCGGGAGAAAATCACAACGCTCCATTATTTAAAAATCCGCTCCTCGCACCGGGCAAAATCACACCGCTCCGCCTCGCTCCGCCTCCGCTCTGCACCGCTCACATACTCTGTCGGGAAGTGACGCCAGTGCCCCCACTAGGAAGAATACATTGACAAAATGGGCATGTGAGAATCCTAAATTTTTCCCCTGGCTCCTGGAGTAGCCCTGATACACATATCCGAGCGCAGAGCTCTAGAGCAAAGAGGAAAAGAATTATGATCAAAAGACACCTTTCTTCTCAGGGCATATAGCTCATACCCTTAGTTGACCTTTTGACCCCTTACCAATGTCGTCGCCTCCTCCAAATTTTGCACGCTGGCTCCTGGGGCCACCCAGAACGACATATCAAAGGTTGCTGGCTTTAGATCAACGTGAAAAAAGTTTCAGCCTCATAAAGACACAGCTTATAACGGGTTTTGACCATTGACCCCTGAACACTATTTGACCCCTTAACAATGTCGTAGCCTCTCCAAATTTTGCACGCTGGCTCCTAGGGCCACCCAGAACGACATATCAATCTGGTCTCTCTGTGGCCTCTGCCTCCTCTGGTCTCTCTGTGGCCTCTGCCTCCTCTGGTCTCTTTTGAAATCCTGTGGTCCCCAAACCAGACTCCCTCCGGCTCCTGGCTGCGCCTAGAAATCCTGTTCATAAAGATAATGAACAGGACCGGTGACAAAGGGCAGCCCTGCCGGAGTCCAACATTCACCGGGAACAGGTCTGACTTACTGCCGGCAATGCGAACCAAGCTCCTGCTCCGGTCGTACAGGGACCGGATAGCCCTTAGCAAAGGGCCCCAGACCCCATACACCCAGAGCACCCCCCACAGGGCACCACGAGGGACACAGTCGAATGCCTTCTCCAGATCCACAAAGCACATGTGGAATGGTTGGGCAAACTCCCATAAACCCTCAAGCACCCTGGAGAGGGTATAGAGCTGGTCCAGTGTTCCACGACTGGGACGAAACCGCATTGTTCCTCCTGGATCTGAGGTTCGACTATCGGCCGCATAGACTTTCCCGGGGAGGCTGAGGAGTGTGATCCCTCTGTAGTTGGAACACACCCTCCGGTCCCCCTTCTTAAAAAGAGGGACCACCACCCTGGTCTGCCAGTCCAGAGGTACTGTCCCCAAACACCAGGCGATGTTGCAGAGGCGTGTCAGCCAAGACAGCCCCTCAACATCCAGAGACTTGCGGTACTCAGGGCGTAACTCATCAACCCCCGGTGCCTTGCCACCGAGGAGCTTCCCAACTACCTCAGTGACTTCAGCCCGAGTAATGGACGAGTCCACCTCTGAGCACTCAGCCTCTGCTTCCTCTGTGGAAGACGTGACGGTGGGGTTGTGGAGATCCTCAGTATTCCTTCCACCGTCAACAATATCCTCAGTTGAGGTCAGCAGGTTCCCACCTCCACTGTAAACAGTGTTGGCAGGGCACTGCTTCCTCCTGAGGCTTTGGACGGTTTGCCAGAATTTCTTCAAGGCCGACCGATAGTCTTTTCCATGGCCTCACCGAACTCCTCCCAGACCCGAGTTTTTGCCTCCACAACCACCCGTGCTGCAGCCCGCTTGGCCTGCCGGTACCTATCAGCTGCCTCAGGAGTCCCACAAGCCAACCAGGCTCGATAGGTCCTTCTTCAGCTTGACGGCCTCCCTTACTTCCGGTGTCCACCACCGGGTTCAGGGATTGCCGCCACGACAGGCACCAGAGACTTTGCGGCGACAGCTTCGAGTGGCTGCGCCGACAATGGAGGTGGAGAACATCGCCCACTCAGACTCAATGTCTCCAGTCTCCCTCGGAATCTGGTTGAAGCTCTGTCGGAGGTGGGAGTTGAAGATCTCTCTGACAGGGATTCGCCAAACGTTCCCAACAGACCCTCACAGTACGCGTTTGGGTCAGTCAAGTCTGTCCCGCCTTCTCCCCGCCATCGGATCCAACTCACCACCAGGTGGTGATCAGTTGACAGCTCCGCTCTCTTCACCCGAGTGTCCAAGACATGCGGTCGGAGGTCAGATGAAACAACTACAAAGTCGATCATCGACTTCCGCCTAGGGTGTCCTGGTGCCACATGGACTGATGGACACCCTTATGCTTGAACATGGTGTTCGCATGGACAAACTGTTGCTAGCACAGAAGTCCAATAACAGAACACCACTCGGGTTCAGATCAGGGGGGCTGTTCCTCCCAATCACGCCCCTCCAGGTGTCTCTGTCGCTGCCCACGTGAGCGTTGAAGTCCCACAGTAGAACGATGGAGTCCCCGGTTGGAGCACATTCCAGCACCCCTCCCAGAGACTCCAAGAAGGCCGGGTACTCTGCACTGCCATTTGGCCCGTAAGCACAAACAACAGTGAGAGACCTATCCCGACCCGAAGGCGCAGGGAAGCGACCCTCTCGATCACCGGGTGAACTCCAACACATGGCGGCTGAGCCGGGGGCAATGAGCAAACCCACACCGGCCCGCCATCTCTCACCGCAGGCAACTCAAGAGTAGTGGAGAGTCCAGCCTCTCGAGGATTTGGGTTCCAGAGCCCAAGCTGTGCGTGAGGTGAGCCGACTATCTCTAGTCGGTATCTCTCAACCTCCCACACAAGCTCAGGCTCCTTACCACCGCCAGCGAGGTGACATTCCATGTCCCTAGAGCCAGATTCTGTGTCCGGGATTGGGTTGTCGAGGCTCCTGCCTTCGACTGCCACCCAATCCACATTGCACCGACCCCTTACGGTTCCTCCTGCAGGTGGTGGGCCCACGGAGATGTACAATTCTGATGGCTTTTTTTTGCAATCTATATAAAGGTAGTAAATGACTATCATAGGTATTCCCCCAGATCTCAGCACAGTAAGTGATATATGGCAGGATAAGGGAGCAATACAGGATAAAAAGACCTTTGTGATCTAACAATTGTTTACACATCCTCATTAATGCTATATTTTTTGCTATTTTTGAACAAATATTGGTAATTTGTGGTCTCTAGCTAACATTGTGACTCAGAATCACACCCAAAAAATTATACTGTTTTATACATTCAATATTCACATTATTAAGAAAGATTTGGATTTGCTCCTACCTTCTACATTTCCCAAATAGCATAATTTTTGTTTTCAAAACATTTAATGATAGTTTGTTCCTATGGAACCAATCTTTAACTTTAGATAATTCTGTTGTGATTTCTGTCACAAGAAGCTGTTGATCTTTGCCAGAACCTAAGATTGTAGTTTCATCAGCGAATAATATAAATTTTAATTTTGTGGATACATTACAAATGTCATTTATATATAATAGAAACATTTTTGGTCCTAAGACTGATCCTTGAGGTACTTCACATACTATACTCCTCCATTCTGACCTATATTCACCCATCTGCACATATTGTTGTCTGTTATACAAGTAAGATTCCACCCAATCATGTGCAATCCCCTCACATATTTGTATAATTTTTTTAGAAGTATTTTGTGATCTATTGTATCAAAGGCTTTCTGAGATCTATGAAAATGCCTATGGAATGCATCTTGTTGTCTATTTTATCAGTTATTTCCTCCATGAGGTCAATTAATGCAAGTGAAAATGATCTGTTATTTCTAAAGCCATATTGACTATCGCTAAGTAGGTTATGCTTATCTATAAAACCATTTAAACGGGCAACAAAAATCTTTTCTAAGATTTTTGATAGCTGTGGAGTATAGAAATTGGTCTGTAATTTGTAAACTGATGACTATCATATTTTTTATAGATTGGAGCGACCTTGGCAATCTTCATTAATTTAGGAAATTTACCTGTGCTGAGAGATTGATTACATATGTGAGTTAAAGGATTGGCTATATTCCTTATTACTTTTTAATTATACTCATGTCAAGGTCATTCCAGTCAGTAGATCTTTTACTTTTACATTTGTTAACAATTTCTATAATTTCTTTTCAGTTGTTGCAGTAAGAAATAGTGAGTGACCATTATATATAATGTTGCTTGATGCATCCATGTTCTCTGTTGTTTGAAAGTTTGAACTATGAACTGAACTAGTCCATTTTTAAATGTAAGAACTGAACTTTGAACTAGTTCTTGTAGAAAGTGAACTTTCCCAACACTGCAGAGGAGGCAGAGGCCACAGTAAGACCATAGGAGGCAGAGAGACAGAGAGACCAGAGAAGGCAGAGTTCACAGAGAGACCAGAGGTGGCAAGGGAGACAGAGAGACCAGAGGAGGCAGAGGCCACACAGAGACCAGAGGAGGCAGAGTTCACAGAGAGACCAGAGGAGGCAGAGGCCGCAGAGAGACCAGAGGAGGCATAGGCCACAGAGAGACCAGAGGAGGCAGAGAGTCCAGAGGAGGTGGAGGCCACAGAGAAACCAGAGGAGGCAGATGAGGCAGAGAGCCAGAAAGGCAGATGCCACAGAGAGACCAGAGGAGGCAGCGGCCACAGAGAGACCAGAGGAGGCAAAGGAGACAGAGAGACCAGAGGAGGCAGAGGCCAAAGAGAGACCAGTGGAGGCATAGATCACAGAGAGACCAGTGGAGGCAGAGGCCACAGAGAAACCAGTGGAGGCAGAGGCCACAGAGAGACCAGAGGAGGCAGAGAAGGCAGAGAGACTAGAGGAGGCAGAGGCCACAGAGAGACCAGTGGAGGCAGATGCCACAGAGAGACCAGTGGAGGCAAAGGAGACAGAGAAACCAGAGGAGGCAGAGGACACAGAGAGACCAGAGGAGGCAGTGGCCACAGAGAGACCAGAGGAGGCAGAGGAGGCAGAGAGACCAGAGGAGGCAGAGGACACAGAGTGACCAGGAGGCAGAGGCCACAGAGAGATGAGAGAAAGCATAGGAGGCAGAGAGACCAGAGGAGGCAGAGGCCACAGAAAGATCAGAGGAGGCAGAGGAGGCAGAGAGACCAGAAAAGGCAGATTCCACAGAGAGACACGAGGAGGCAGCGGCCACAGAGAGACCAGAAGAGGCAGAGAGACCAGAGAAGGCAGAGGCCACAGTGAGACAAGAGGGGCAGAGGCCACTGAGAGTTCAGAGGAGGCATAAAGACAGAGAGACCAGAGGAGGCAGAGAGACGAGAGGATGCAGAGGAGACAGAGAGACCAGAGGAGGCAGAGGCCATAGAGAATCCAGAGGAGGCATAGTCCACAGAGAGACCAGTGGAGTTAGAGAGAGTAGAGGAGGCAGAGAAGGCAGAGAGACCAATGGAGGCAGGGGAGACAGAGAGACCAGAGGAGGCAGAGGCCACAGAGAGACCAGAGGAGGCAGAGTTCACAGAGAGACCAGAGGAGGCAGAGTTCACAGAGAGACCAGAGGAGGCATAGGCTGCAGAGAGACCAGAGGAGGCATAGGCCACGGAGAGACCAGAGGAGGCAACGGGGCAGAGAGACCAGAGGAGGCAGAGGCCACCGAGAGATCAGAAGAGACAGAAAGACAGAGAGACCAGAGGAGGCAGAGAGATGAGAGGATGCAGAGGAGGCAGAAAGACCAGAAAAGGCGGATGCCAGAGAGAGACCAGAGGAGGCAGCGGCCACAGAGAGACCAGAGGAGGCAGAGAGACCAGAGAAGGCAGAGGCCACAAAGAGACCAGAGGAGGCAGAGGCCACAGAGAGACCAGAGAAGAAATAACAATTGGGATTTTTACATAAATATTTACAACCTCAAAAAAATCTTCTATTTTTTTTTCTTGCCAAATCTCATTTATCAATTCCACCTTTATTTTCATTCATTTTCACTTTAGAGAATGTTTAGATTAAAACTTCCATTCCCATCAGGCTCACACAGAAAGTTTTTAAATTCGCAAAATTAAAAAGACTGAACATTGTGTGTTATGCTATAAAAGATACTCTACCGCTAACCTTTTTTACAAAACACTTTGTCAATAAAATAGGATCTATACACCCACTTTCTTCAACTTTGTTTTTCTTGTACACCAAATTGGCAACTTTACCATTCCATAAAGAAAATTTAGAATAAAAACTTTCTTCTTGTTTTCTACTAAGTACTTTGGCCCATAAATAAACAATGAAACAGTCTGTTTTAAAAACGTCTACAGTCTTTTCTAATGCACATCTACAGTCTGTTCTAATGCAAGTCTACAGTCTGTACTACTGCTCATCTACAGTCTGTTCTACTGCATGTCTACAGTCTGTTCTGATAAACGTCTACAGTCTGTTCTACTACACATCTACAGTCTCTACTACTGCACTTCTAAAGTATGTTCTAATGCACATCTACAGTCTGTTCTAATGCAAGTCTCTAGTCTGTACTACTGCACATCTACAGTCTGTTCTAAAGCATGTCTAGAGTGTTTTTTAATACTCATATACAGTCTGTTCTAATGCTCGTCTACAGTCTGAACTACTGCACCTCTACAATCTATTCTAAAGCATGTCTACAGTGTTTTCTAATACTCATATACAGTCTGTTCTAATGCTCGTCTACAGTTTGAACTACTGCAACTCTACAGTCTGTTCTAAAGCATATCTACAGTGTTTTCTAATACTCATATACAGTCTGTTCTAATCCTCATCTACAGTCTGTACTACTGCACCTCTAGAGTCTATTCTTCTGCACATTCTCAGTCTGTTCTACAGGTTGTTTACTGTTTGTTCTAATGCTCGTCTACAGTCTGTTCCAAAGCCAATCTAGAGTCTGTTCTACTTCTGCTCTGAAGTCTATTCAACTACACATCTACAGTCTGTTCAACTGCACCTCTACAGTCTTTTCTATTGTTAATAGATAATAATTGTCTACAGTCTCTTCTACTGCACATCTACAGTTTTTCTAATGGTCGTCTAGAGTCTGTACTACTGGAACTCTACAGTCTGTTCTAAAACATGTCTACAGTCTATTCTTTTGCACATCTACAGTCTGTTCTAATGCACATCTACAATCTGTTCTAATGGAATTCTCCAGTCTGTACTACTGCTCGTCTACAGTTTGTTCTACTGCAAGTCTACAGTCTGTTCTAAAAACGTCTACAGTCTGTACTACTGCACATCTACAGTTTGTACTAAAGCATGTCTAGAGTGTTTTCTAATACTAATATACAGTCTGTTCTAATGCTCATCTACAGTCTGAACTACTGCACCTCTACAGTCTGTTCTAAAGCTCATCTACAGTCTGTTCTAAAGCCAATCTAGAGTCTGTACTACTGCTGCTCTAAAGTCTGTTCAACTGCACGTCCACAGTCTGGTCTACTGCACATCTACAGTTTGTTTTAATGCTCGTCTACAGTCTGTACTACTGCACCTCTACAGTCTCTTCTAAGGCATGTCTACAGTCTTTTCTAATAGTCATGTACAGGCTGTTCTAATCCTCGTGTAAAGTCTCAACTACTGCAACTCTTCAGTCTATTCTTCTGCACCTCGTCAGTCTGTTCTACTGCACATCTACAGTCTATTCTAATGGACATCTACTGTATGTTCTAATGAAAGTCTACAGTCTGTACAACTGCTCATCTATAGTCTGTTCTACTGCACGTGTACAGTCTGTTTTATTGCTCATCTACAGTCTGTTCTACTGCACGTTTACAGTCTGTTCTAATACAAGTCTACAGTCTCTACTACTGCTCATTTACAGTCTGTTCTACTACACATCTACAGTCTCTACTACTGCACTTCTAAAGTCTGTTCTAATGCACATCTACACTCTCTTCTAATGCTCGTCTACAGTCTGTACTACTGCATTTCTACAGTCTATTCTTCTGCACATTGTCAGTCTGTTCTACTGGATGTTTACAGTCTGTTCTAATGCTCGTCTACAGTCAGTTTTACAGTCTGTTCTAATGCAAGTCTATAGTCTGTTTTACTACTCATCTACGGTCTGTTCTTTTGCAGGTCTACAGTCTGTTCTAATAAACGTCTACAGTCTGTTCTACTGCACATCTACAGTCTGTTCTAATGCAAGTCTACAGTCTGTATTACTGCTCATCTACAGTCTGTTCTAAAGCATGTCTAGAGTGTTTTCTAATACTCATATACAGTCTGTTCTAATGCATGTCTACAGTCAGAAATACTGCACCTTTTACAATCTGTTCTAAAGCATGTGCAGAGTGTTTTCTAAAACTCATATAGAGTCTGTTCTAATACTCGTCTACAGTCTGAACTACTGCAGCTCTACAGTCTGTTCTAAAGCATGCCTAGAGTGTTTTCTAATACTTATATACAGTCTGTTCTAATGCTTGTCTACAGTCTGTACTACTGCATCTCTACAGTCTATTCTTCTGCACATTGTCAGTCTGTTCTACTGGACGTTTACAGTCTTTTCTAATTCTCATCTACAGTCTGTATTACTGCACCTCTACAGTCTGTTCTAAAGCATGTTTAGAGTGTTTTCTAATACTCATATACAGTCTGTTCTAATGTTCGTCTACAGTCGGAACTACTGCATCTCTACTTTTGTTATAAAGCATATCTAGAGTGTTTTCTAATACTTATATAGAGTCTGTTCTACTGGGCGTTTATAGTCTGTTCTAATGCTCGTCTATAGTCAGATCTAAAGCCAATCTAGAGTCTGTACTACTGCTGCTCTGAAGTCTGTTCACCTGCACCTCTACAGTCTATTCTAATGCCAGTTTACAGTCTGTACTACTGCTCTACTACAGTCTCGTCCACTGCACGCCTACAGTCTGTTTTACTGCACATCTACAGTCTGTTCTAATGTACATCTACTGTGTGGTGTGAAAAGCTTGATGATGAACAAGATGGCGCTGCCCTGCTGGCGACATGGAGGAGGGCTCCTGCTGCATATTGTTTGTTTACTCGTACTACTCGTTATGTTTCCGTTTATGTTCCCGCTTTACGTCGGTATCCAGTGGGCACACTGGGCAAGACATACGGTGACAGTGACTCGTGCTCTAAACTGTTTACTTATATATGCGACATGAGACGGAGGGAAATGGAGCGGATAGCAGTGGCGTGGCTAATCCTGTCTGGCCAGTTCATCCAATGTTTTGCGGATGGGATTATCAACCAGCTAACGTACAGCCAAACCGAGCTGCTGGCACTGCAAGACGGCGGAGTTCTACCATCGGCAGGACTACCGACGACGTGCCCAGGAGTTATATCGGCATCACGGCGCAGGTCATCGTCGCGATAGAAAGGCGAGGAAGAGGGGCAAGAGAGGCGGCTTGAGACAGCGCACTCGGAGGGCTAGTGGCTACCGCTGCCTCCGATGCTGCTTTGTAACTCCGCTCCCTGAGAAATAAGCTGGATGAACTGCGTCTACTGGCCAGGGGTTGCTATGAATACCGTGAGTCAGGCCTAATGATTTTCACTGAGACTTGGTTTAGTAAAGATGTACCAGACAATTTCGTAAAGGTAGACGGGTTTTCTCATGTACGCCTGGACAGAGATGCAAATTCGGGCAAAGTAGGGGGAGGAGGAGTATGTATTTATATCAAAGACAGTTGGTGTTCAAACTTTGCAATAAGAGACAATATATGCAACCCAGACTTGGAGCTATTGTGTGTTACTTTACGTCCACACTATCTGCCAAGAGAATTTAGCAACATTTTTGTGTGCGCTGTTTATGTCCCACCAAGTGGGAATGCCAACAGAGCAGCAAATCAAATTGCTGACTGTGTTCATCGTCACCTACAAAACAAACCTGACGCCCCAATACTGATACTAGGATTTTAACCACAGCAGCCTGAACAAGAGTCTACCTGGTTTCTATCAATATGTGAAATGCAACACCAGGAAAAATAACATCCTTGACAAGTGCTATTGAAATGTCAGGGATGCTTATACAGCCAAAGCTAAACCTCCCTTGCCAACTCTGACCACAATGTAATTCATCTGCTACCTACATATCGGTCAGTTTTAAGTCCAGCAGACCAGAAATCCGAACTGTAAAGGTGTGGTCGGATGATAAGATTGAAGAACTGAAAGGATGTTTTCTTTTGACTGACTGGGATGTCTTTTTAGGAGGCGGACATTGACAGGGCAACAGAATCCATAACTGCCTATATCTCCTTTTGTGTTGACTCCATCATTCCACAGAAAACTGTTAAGATATATCCGAACAATAAACCTTACATAACAAAAGATATTAAGGAGTGTATCAAGTGGAAAAAGTCTGCCTTTAAACTTAGTGATACAGATGGAGTCAAAACAGCTCAAAAAGAGCTAAATAAACTTATGAGAGCAGCTAGGCTGCAGCACAAGGAGCGGGCAGAACAGAACTTGTCCATGTTTAACTCCAAGAAACTGTGGGACTCAATTAGAGGAATGACAAACATGGAGGCTAAAAGGAAGCCCCTGTTTGCTCAGGATGAGAGTTTTAAAGCAAATGCACTGAACCAATTTTATATGCGTTTTGAATCTGACAACAATAGGGACTGCTGTGATGTTTTAGATAATGTAAACTGTACTGTGAAGGACAGGATTTCTATAGATCCACATGCGGTAACAAAGGTTTTTAAATCAATGCACCTGGAAAGCGACGGGCCAGACAATATGTCCACTTTTTTTAAAGACATTTGCAGAGGAACTGTCTCGGTATGGCACTAGCTGTTCCAACTTTCTATTGACAAACATGTTGTTCCTGAGATCTGGAAAAAGTCCACTATAATTCCAGTTCCAAAAAAGTATGTCCTCAGGAGGACAACGACTATAGACCTGTTGCATTAACTTCCAATGTTTTTAAGGGCCTGGAACGACTTATGTTAAATGTACTTCGCTCAGAGGTGGAGCCAGTATTAGACAAATATCAGTTTGCATATACAAAGAAACGAAGTACAAGTGATGCCATATCAACTATAATGCACCTTACATTGAAGCACCTTGAATTCCCAGGCGCATATGCTAGACTGCTCCTTATTGATTTTAGCTCTGCTTTTAACACAATTCAGCCACATATTCTCCTAAGAAAATTAGCCCTTCTGAATGTAAATCCATTTTTAATCAGGTGGTACCACTCATTTCTTACTAAGAGGCCACAGCAGGTGAAGTTTAATTCCTCCTTATCAAATACAGAAATATGTAGTACTGGTGCCCCTCAGGGATGTGTCAGTTCACCATTTTTGTTTATTCTGTATACAAATGACTGTGTTAGTTCTGAGCCTAATCAATATGTGGTGAAGTTTTCGGATGATACAGCTGTTCTTAGTCTGCTCACAAAGAACTCTGACTCATCCATTCACAAAGATGCTGTGGACAGGTTTGTGGAATGGTGCGATAATCATAAACTACAGATTAACACCTGTAAGACTGTAGAAATGCTCTTTGATCCCAAATCAATTGGTGATCGAAGCCCTGTGACGATACATGGCAATAACATTACTCAACAAAATTCATGCAAGTACCTAGGCATTCACATTGATAGTGACCTGAGCTGGCAGACACAAGTAGCCACTGTGTGCGAATTCATCAGCGTCTCCACTTTTACGCAGACTGCGGTTGTTTGGTGTCAGTAAAAACATAATGTTAATTTTTTATAGGGCAGCAATAGAGTCTATTTTACGGTATGGTATCACCAGTTGGTTTGGTAATCTGAGTGTTAAACTTAAATCACAGATTCTCAACCTGGTCAGAGTAGCGGGCAGGATTATGGGTCACCCCCCCCTCAACCCCTAAGAACTGTTCAACGACGCTGTCCGTACTCAGGCAAAAAACATTCTAAATGACAGTTCCCATGTTTTGTGCAGCGAATACTCGCAGATGCCCTCAGGGAGAAGATACAGGGTCTCCTTATGTAAATACAACAGGTTCAAACACTCTTTTGTCCCAGTGTCAATTAAGCTCATTAATGAGCAAATGTAGGAGGTTTTTATCAGAACTGTAACATGTACCAGCAAATTCGTATCAGTAATTTTAAATATGTATAGCATTTCTAGTGTGTGTTCGAATGTGTATCAGTACTGTATTGTGCATCCCATTCATGCACTAGCACTTTACTGTATATCGCACTTTAACATGCACTAGCACTTTACTGTGTATCGCACTTTAACATGCACTAGCACTTTACTGTGTATCGCACTTTAACATGCACTAGCACTTTACTGTGCATGCCACTTTAAATGTGTAACTGTAATTGCAATGTACTTCAAGTATTGAAGCTTTGATCCTCTTGCACTTTGGTCCCATCTGGTTGCCAGTTATGTACCCTCTCCTTTGTTGGATGTTTATGTTTTATGTTGTTTATATGTTTTTATATGTCTGTCTATGCAGCAGTACCCTGTCTCTAAACCAAATTTCTCCCAAGGAGACGAATAAACAAACTTGAACTTGAACTTGAACTGTTCTAATGCAAGCCTACAGTCTGTACTACTGCTCATCTACAGTCTGTTCTACTGCACGTCTACAGTCTGTTCTAATGCACATCTACAGTCTGTTCTAATGTAAGTCTACAGTCTGTACTATTGCTCATTTACTGTCTGTTCACCTGCACCTCTACAGTCTGTTCTAATGCCAGTTTACAGTCTGTACTACTGCTCAACTACAGTCTCGTCCACTGCATGTCTACAGTCTGTTCTACTACACATCTACAGTCTCTACTACTGCACTTCTAAAGTCTGTTCTAGTGCACATCTACACTCTCTTCGTCTACAGTCTGTACTACTGCATTTCTACAGTCTATTCTTCTGCACATTGTCAGTCTGTTCTACTGGATGTTTAAAGTCTGTTCTAATGCTCGTCTACAGTCAGTTTTACAGTCTGTTCTAATGCAAGTCTATAGTCTGTTTTACTACTCATCTACGGTCTGTTCTTTTGCAGGTCTACAGTCTGTTCTAATAAACGTCTACAGTCTGTTCTACTGCACATCTACAGTCTGTTCTAATGCAAGTCTACAGTCTGTATTACTGCTCATCTACAGTCTGTTCTAAAGCATGTCTCGAGTGTTTTCTAATACTCATATACAGTCTGTTCTAATGCATGTCTACAGTCAGAAATACTGCACCTTTTACAATCTGTTCTAAAGCATGTGCAGAGTGTTTTCTAAAACTCATATAGAGTCTGTTCTAATACTCGTCTACAGTCTGAACTACTGCAGCTCTACAGTCTGTTCTAAAGCATGTCTAGAGTGTTTTCTAATACTCATATACAGTCTGTTCTAATGTTCGTCTACAGTCGGAACTACTGCATCTCTACAGTCTATTCTTCTGCATATTGTCAGTCTGTTCTACTGGATGTTTACAGTCTTTTCTAATTCTCATCTACAGTCTGTATTACTGCACCTCTACAGTCTGTTCTAAAGCATGTTTAGAGTGTTTTCTAATACTCATATACAGTCTGTTCTAATGTTCTACAGTCGGAACTACTGCACCTCTACATTTTGTTATAAAGCATATCTAGAGTGTTTTCTAATACTTATATAGAGTCTGTTCTACTGGACGTTTATAGCCTGTTCTAATGCTCGTCTATAGTCAGTTCTAAAGCCAATCTAGAGTCTGTACTACTGCTGCTCTGAAGTCTGCTCAACTGCACGTCTACTGTCTGTTCACCTGCACCGTTACAGTCTGTTCTAATGCCAGTTTACAGTCTGTACTACTGCTCTACTACAGTCTCGTCCACTGCACGTCTACAGTCTGTTTTACTGCACATCTACAGTCTGTTCTAATGTACATCTACTGTCTGATCTAATGCAAGCCTACAGTCTGTACTACTGCTCATCTACAGTCTGTTCTACTGCACGTCTACAGTCTGTTCTAATGCACATCTACAGTCTGTTCTAATGCCAGTTTACAGTCTGTACTACTGCTCTACTACAGTCTCGTCCACTGCACGTCTACAGTCTGTTCTACTACACATCTACAGTCTCTACTACTGCACTTCTAAAGTCTGTTCTAATGCACATCTACACTCTCTTCTAATGCTCGTCTACAGTCTGTACTACTGCATTTCTACAGTCTATTCTTCTGCACATTGTCAGTCTGTTCTACTGGATGTTTACAGTCTGTTCTAATGCTCGTCTACAGTCAGTTTTACAGTCTGTTCTAATGCAAGTCTATAGTCTGTTTTACTACTCATCTACGGTCTGTTCTTTTGCAGGTCTACAGTCTGTTCTAATAAACGTCTACAGTCTGTTCTACTGCACATCTACAGTCTGTTCTAATGCAAGTCTACAGTCTGTATTACTGCTCATCTACAGTCTGTTCTAAAGCATGTCTAGAGTGTTTTCTAATACTCATATACAGTCTGTTCTAATGCATGTCTACAGTCAGAAATACTGCACCTTTTACAATCTGTTCTAAAGCATGTGCAGAGTGTTTTCTAAAACTAATATAGAGTCTGTTCTAATACTCGTCTACAGTCTGAACTACTGCACCTCTACAGTCTGTTCTAAAATCATGTCTTCAGTCTATTCTAATACTCATATACAGTCTGTTCTATTTCTCGTGTACAGTCTGTAGTAATGCACCTTTAAAGTCAATTCTTCTGCAGCATCATCAGTCTGTTCTACTGCAAGTCTACAGTCTGTTCTAATAATTGTCGACAGTCTATACTACTGCACATCTACAGTCCGTTC
>JALDNG010003427.1:0-26905 GCA_024349245.1 Neodontobutis hainanensis | reverse complement strand
TTAAGAGAAGAAGACACGAGACGAGGCGAGAAGAGCGACCAAGTAGAAGAGGCGAGATAACAAGAAGCAGAGCTAGATTTCCGCGCACAACTTTTTGTACTGGCCGAAAAGAGGCATGTTTGGTAAAAGGGAGTTTTTACTAAAGTTTAGCATTTGGGAATAAACTTCTCTGCTCCACCAAATAACAGAAATTAAACACATTTAAAAACCATATTGCTTTTGCATTGTAGCATAAAGGCATAGGAAATGTTTTTACGATTTTGTTAATACCAAAGACATGCGCATTATTCATACATTCCATGCTTGACCTGAAAACATAGAATAATTCATTTTATTACACAGACAGCTGTAAAGGTGATGAAGAAAGAAGTCTTTATATATCGTTATCACTCAAGATCTTGTAAGGAACAATATGAAGAGTACACATTAACTACGATAGACTTTAATGCACACTTTTAATGCACATAACATGAAGATGGTCTTCAAATTCGAAGCAGAGTCGTTACTCTGCTTAACCAAAAGAGGGCAGTGTTCGATCATTCTAGAGGAATACATCAAAGACATTCTTATTGAGTTGAGGAGTCTTATGTGTGTGTGTGTGTGTGTGTGTGTGTGTGTGTGTGTGTGTGTGTGTGTGTGTGTGTGTGTGTGTGTGTGTGTGTGTGTGTGTGTAAGGTGGATGGGACCTCAGCCAACATCAAGGTAGATGAAAGATGAGCTGGGGGTCCTCGTACTGGAGCAGAGTCCGGGGATGGGGGGTACACATCACCCAGCAGATGAGAGGTTTGCGTCCACCCTAGGAGGAGGTAGAAAGGAGAAAAAGTGCTAAATACTACTGAAAACTAGGCAGATGTAATAATAATATGAGCGGTTGAGTGTGTACCTACAGCTACAGCCAGTGTAAACCTAACCCTATGATGAGTCAGTCTCCATGCGTTTGGTGAAATAAGTATGTTTTGAAAACCTCAACAGAGTCAGCTCGCTGCACTTCCACCGAGCCCATTCCATAAAAATGGGGCTCTATAAGAAAAGGCTCTGTAGCCAGCAGACTTCTTCTTCATTCGAGGAAGTTGAAGACTGCAACCCACAAAATAAGAATGGGAGAACCCCCCACTGTCCCTCCCAATCCCACTGCTCTACATGTTCAACAACAGCTACTACCAGATGAACTAGCCTCTGTGAGTTTGGATAATAACTAAATAAATATATCTTCTTTAAATGTTTTTAAGGATTATTTAGATGAGTGCATGTTGCGACTCTGGGATTTCTTCTGAAACATTGACAAAGATGGCACAATGCAAGTTCCAGTTCTTGAATTCAGAAAGGCTTTGCAGGTTTGCCATTTTTCATCTTAGCATTTAGAATCAATTTCATGATATTTTATGTATGTGTTTCTTACTTTTTTGTCAACAGCACTACCCAAAGACATACAGAATTCATATAGTAATTAAAAGCAAGCCTGAATGTGTCTTTAATACTTGTTTTCGTTAACAGCAATCAACACTACTTTAGGATGGGTACCAGAGTATTGGAGTGAACCAACTGTTGTTGGGGATCAATTTTGCTGCAGTGTAATGTCATGGGACATTGGCTCAGTTCAGGGACATTGGACAGTGGGCGTACTGATGTCTAGTTGCATATGTTATTTTATTTTTATTTCATTCTATTTATTTATTTTTTTACCTTTGAGAACTGTCTTCTAATATATGTAGGAAACAAGTATGGATAATTTGACTGTTTTAAAGCAGGCCTAGTGTTATTATATATCTATGTAATTATTTATATATTATTTTACTTTTCTTTATATGCAATAATTTATGTCTACTTTGTTTTTCATGTTTCACTCAGAATCATTTTCTAACATACGCTTTAAAAGTATTGATAACTTGATTTCCTATTTTTTATTTTTTTTTAATTCCATGGACACAGGGATATTGAGTAATGTTTCTAAATAGTCTTGTTACTAAAATATACACATGGTCTATCTGTGTTAGGCACAGGTTGATACAATTCAAAGTATTTAATCGCCTGCACCTCTCTAGGACCAAACTGGCCAAAATATATCCTAATGTTGATCCCAACTGTACGCGTAGTCACCAAGCCCCTGCTTCTTTGGCTCACATGTTCTGGTCATGTCCAAGCATAGGAATATTCTGGTCTGAGTTATTTAATACATTCACTGACATTTGTAAAAAGAATATTGATCCAGATCCTATCGTTGCAATATTTGGGGTGGTACACACTAAAGTTGGGTCTCAAGAGGCCAATCTCAATTAATAGCATTTTCTACACTGTTAGCACGCCGACTAATTCTTACAATTTAGAAATCTCCCTCACCTCCAAAACACTCACGTTGTGTGTGCGAAATTATGTCCTTCGTCCAGCTTGAAAAGTTAAGAACTACAGTCCAAAACTCAGCAGAAAGATTCCAGAATGTATGGCAACCTTTCTTGGATTATTATGAAAATGCATTTGATGCTAATTCTTTAGATTAAAACAAAATTAGGTTTTCATCTCCCCTTCCCCCCTTTTTTTTATTAATAGAGTATAAATATATCTTTTTGTTTGTTTGTTTGTTTGTTTTGTTTTGTTGTGTTCTGTATTCATTCTCAGTATGCTTTAGATAACTTTGGATGCAAATCTGCGACGAAAGGGGATATGTGAGATAATGTCTGCAAAGTGTGAGGCTGGTGGATAGTGATGCCTTGTATAACATAAGAGAATGTTTGTTGGTTTGTTTGTGTTATGTACATTTAAAACAATAAAAACACTTTGAAATAACAAAAATAGGATCGGTACCAGATAGAGGAGCTGATTCAGAGACTTGACCGTGACAGGACAGGGTTGGTACAGGTGAGTCATATTTAATTGACTTATAGAGACGTCAGTGACATGTTACAGCTGTAATCAATGTGACTTTTCTTTCTGTGAGGGACTAGCACAGATGTCTCTGAATTCTTTTTTCCTTTTTCCTTAAATAAATCACAAAAAGACATCTGTGGTTTTCTCTCAAACTTATTCCACAATAATATATTTATTTTTTCAACCACAATTCTTGGTGTCAGAAGTTGGATCGAAGATTGACGGCTGGACCCGGCTGAAGGACAAGGGTGTGGCCAACCAGACCGCTCCAAGAGGTCTCCTCTTCCCCACATTTTCTTCTGGACGGGAGGATTGTCCGATGCCGACCCTCCAAACGTCATCTCTCGATCCAACGTACTCAAATAACCTCCAAACGGTATAATTATTACAAATTTATAAAATTAAGAAATCATTTTGTAACAGTGTCTAAAGGTGATTGTTTTGATTGTAACAAAGCCTAGACCAGGAATGGTCTATTATTATTACCATAAGTCAGGATTGACTGAGCAGGATTGCCATAAAATGAGTAATAATAATTTCTGAATAGGTTTTGTGAAATTAAAAGGAGTTTTTTCTCCTTTTGTTTCAAGTCTGGACTGGATTGTCCTAATCTGAAAACCGAGACCAGATGGTCCTAAAATTATTAATACGGCTGGATTGCCACATATAAATTTTAAAAGGTTTTTATCTGTATTAGAAACCCTGACTGGGAAGGTCTATTATTGTTGATTTGAGTCTGGATTGACTGAGCAGGATTGCCATTCGACAGTAATTTCTGAAAGGGTTTTCTAGAAGCCCTGACCTGAACGGTCTATTATTATTACCATAAGTCAGGATTGACTGAGCAGGATTGCCATAAAATGAGTAATAATCATTTCTGAAAGGGTTTTTAGTTGTTTTTAGTTTTGTTAGTCTTGTGTTGTTGTTTTGTGTTGGTTTTGTTAGTTTTTGTGTTGGTTTTAGTAGTTCTAAAGTTTCTCTATAATCTGTCTGAACCTTAAATACTGACGAGTATTTAATCAATCTGAAATATGGGATCCAATACAAGTAAAAACAGTCCTGCAAAGGACTTTTGTGAAAACAATGTGATGTATATGATAGAAACCTGGCCAGGAGTTGTGATAAAATGGATGAATGGAAGTTGTATGGTTTTAATGGACGAATGAGTGAAAGTAGTTTGACTGCTTTACGCAATAGAATACAAGATGCAGAAAAGAGACTTATGTCCAAAAAAATCAGCATACCCGAAGCAAATAAAGGAGATTAAAAGACATTATGAATGTTTAGAGATGTGGGAAAAAGCAGCTGAAGAAAAGAAACAGAAAGAAAAAGAAAACAGGGAAAGAAATTTAAAACACTTAGATACAGTAAAGGGGCCATTTCAAAGCACAGGTTATAAAGCACCTGATAACATAACTAATGCGATGTCCTCTTGTTTTCCGAGTCTGACCCAGCCTGTTGGTCCGGCACTCATGAGTGAAAACGATGACCAGACCTACGTCACCGCTCTCGCTGCTGCACATCTCCACAGTGAAGAAAGGGAGGGCTCCAGAGGCAGAGACAAGCGGCTCAGATACATGCAGCTTCTGCAACAGCTGCTCAACTGTACCCAGATCTGACCACCCAAGCTGAAACAAACACCCTGATGAACACTGGACTGTCAAGTCCTGTCACCAAACCTCCTCCATATGACTCTGCCACCAGTTCTAAGAACTCTAACAACCCCTTCACAACTGAACTTTCATCAGACAAATCTTTCTCCTTCCTGTCCCCGTCTCACACGAGAAGCAAGACACCTTATGGGGCTGTGTTTCAAGCTCCTATGATTGAATTTCCGAATCCAGCTCCACCACCACCAGCCCCAGACAATGAAACCGAAGTACAACGCCAAAGACGACTGGCTGAACACCCTGCGTCTTTGCTTATGTCTCGCTCACCAGACCCCTCAAGATGGACTCAATTAATCAAAGACAATATACCTCCTATTAACAGAGGAGGCGCCACAGTGGGCCAAAAATTCAAACTGTTCTGTCAAGTGCACAGGCCCACCGGTGCAGAGATCCCTGGTATTCTGAGAACGATCTGCAACTTAGAAGATTACTCAAAAATTCAAGCAGCGGTTGAAGACCGTGGACGGCATGAATTCTCTTCCCACAATCCAATGGGACGACAACACTGACTATGCCAGATATGTGAACGCCATTATCACCGCTCTGACCCAGCAGTTCCCAGCCCACATGGACATGAACGTTTTGATGTCACTAAGACGTGGAGAAGATGAATCAGTCATGTCTTTTGCCGCTAGAGCACGCCAACATTGCATTCAACACAGCGGCCAGGCTGCCACTGCCTGGACAGCTGAACACACCAGTACATTTGAAGAACTGTTCAAAATGATGTTAAAAAATGGCCTTGGAAAAGACATTGTTAAAATTATGACAGACAAAACGGTGGGCTCATGGGACACAAACCGTGTCCAAGAAATTCTCCGCTACGCCCAGGACGCAGAAACCAGATGTGCCAATAAAAAAGAAAAAGTGGATGCAAAATTAGTCTCCACTTTTGCAAAAATGACCTTTGCCCAACCATCACATTTCAACAGAGGCAGAGGGCGACTGAGAGGAAGAGGTCGTGGACGTCCAGACAGAGACGAGGTTGAGCGACGCAGAAAGTCCCAACTGTGTTTCATCTGCGCTGAACCAGGCCACTGGGCTGACAACTGTCCCAAGAAAAGAAGAGACCGAGCTGACCAACGCCCTGACACTGCTCTGAGTGACCCCAACTGACTGGCTGGTGATGATGAGGAACCGAGGACTTCGCCGCAAAATGAGATGAGTATAACACACGAAAAGGACACCACACCTGTCACTGACGATGCACACAACGCCGCACTGCTCACAAGCAATGAAGACGCGCTTGCAACTGATCCACTGCTTGCTTTAGTGACAGAAACCATTAAGAAACTTGAAATGACAAAAAAAGCTGAAATGTTTAAAGGTACCTATGCTAAGTTAACAACATCGGTTTGTGAAAAATTACCGTAATAAGATGTGACATCAATGGAAAAACTCTGTCATTTATGGTTGACTCTGGGGCCACAAAATCTCTGATCAGAAAAGACCAAATTCAAACTGCATTAAATGGCAAAACAACTCACTCCATTAGTGCGAGTGGACAGATTGTTAAAGAACCATTCACAAAACCTCTATCTGTAACCTGGCATTTACCTGATCCATCAGTGTCCACTACACACAGCTTTCTGTTGTCTGAGTTGTGTCCAGTGAATCTAATAGGTCGTGACCTTATGTGCGCACTAGGAATTACCTTGTCTGCAGACGAAAATGGTATCAAAATCAAACAAACCAAATCTGAATATTGCCTAATAAAATGTGAGGTGACCACTCCATTGTATGTGTATCAGTGGAAATTTGACCATCTGCTGACTCCAAATGTGTTACACAAAGCTAAACAATACATGAGCTCATCCTCTGAATTCATGAAGGCAAATGCACTACATGTTACAGCGCATGTCTCCATGGGTCCAGATGAACAGTATGAAGAAAGCTGGTACCGACAAACTACTGACCGACTCATTCTGAATGGACTGTACTTTAACCAAGATTTTTGCGCTTATAATGTTCCATTACCTCACAAACTGTCAAAGTTCTTCAAAATCCAAAACTCAGCCCCGTATGTCTCAATAGTTAAACCACATAACAAACAATGGCGTGATGTTGGTCTTTTTATGACAAAATGTTTAAAAGCTACAGATTGGAAACAAGACCCAGAAAACCACTACGTGATCTTACTCTGAAAAAAGACATGACACTTCACTCCAAACCCACATGGACATCTGAGGCTGACTCTGCATTTACTCATTTGAAACTGCTACTACAGACAGCCCCTGCATTGGCATTGCCAAACCCTGACAAGCCTTTCTTCCAATTTGTTGACGAACGTGATGGTTGTATGAATTCTGTTCTCGCCCAAAAACAGGGACAGCTGCTGAAGCCTGTGGGTTACTTCTCGACACACCTTGATCCTGTTGCTAGAGGCCACCCACCATGTCTCTGTGCTTTAGCAGCCTGCGAAGCAGCAATAATTGCCTCTCGTCCCTATGTAGGCTACAGTCATCTCACCCTTTTTGCTCCACATGCTGTCTCCAACATTCTGACTGAACAAAAGACAGTTTACTTGACCCCTGCTCGTCAGCTACGTTACAACACCACCCTTCTGAACCTACCGAATGTTGAGGTTAAACGTTGTAACACTCTCAACCCTGCTACACTCCTGCCTCTCTCAGAGGAGGGAGAACCTCACTGTTGTCTCTCTGAACTTGACCTTATCTGTCTGCCAAGACTTGATTTGACTGACACTCCTCTTTCTAATCCTGAACTCATTTTTATGTAGATGGTTCAGCTTCCAAGGACCCAAACACTGGTTCTGCACACGTTGGATATGCAGTTGTGGACGATCATGCAACAGTGACGTCATCTCCTCTCAGTCCTCGGTTATCAGCGCAAGCAGCAGAACTAATTGCCCTGACCAAAGCCTGTCAATTGGCATCTGGTAAAACAGTTAACATTTACACAGACAGTCAATATGCATTTGGTGTTCTACACAACCACGCAGCACTTTGGGGCCACAGAAAATTCCTCAAATCTGATGGCAAACCCATTTCACACAAAGATTTGATTTCTGATCTTTAGATGCAGTGCTACTCCCATCCGCCGTGGCAGTATGTAAGTGTTCTGCACATACCTCTGCCAAAGACACAGTCTCTCTAGGTAATGCACGAGCAGACGCAGCTGCAAAAGCAGCGTCACTCACACCCTACGTTGTTACATTACTCTCCCAGACAACGGATCAAACTTGTACCCACTCTGACATTGTTTCACTTTCTGATTTGGGCCGCATCTCCACTCCAGCAGACAAAGCTGCTTGGAAAAAGAAAAACTGTACAAACACAAATGGTGTTTGGATGGGCCCTAATGGCAATCCATGTTTTCCTCAAGCCCTCTTCCTGCCTTTTGCAAAATTGTTACATGGCGTTGACCATGTATCAAAGGAGGGAATGAGAAAAGACCTTCAAAGACATTGGTTTACTGTGGGGTTTAACTAATTTGCTGAAGATTTTTGCTCAAAATGCTTCATCTTCATCACAATTCTAAAGGTAACTCCTACAACAAAACAGATGTTTGAGGTCACAAACCCACCTCCAGGCCTTTTGGCCACATTCAAATGAACTTCTTTGAGTTAACACCCTGCGAAGGTATGAAATACTGTCTTGTAATAGTTGACATGTTTTCAAACTGGGTAGAAGCATTCCCAACAAAACACTGCACTGCTGACACAGTAGCAAAAATCCTCTTAAGCGAAATAATTCCTCGCTGGGGACTTCGAACCTAATTACGAGTGATAACGGTGCTCATTTTGTAAATGACATTCTGAAAACACTGAGTGAACACCTAAAATTTGACCTGAAAACTCATTGCTCCTACCATCCAGCTTCTGGAGGAGCTGTAGAAAGAAAAATGGCACTCTGAAACGCAAATTGGCAAAAATATCTGAATTAACAGGTAAAACCTGGGTAAAATGTCTGCCTATTGCTTTGATGTACCTGAGGATGGAGAGTGCGCGCAAAATAACCTTTCTCCCTTTGAGATAGTGTTTGGACAACCTCCTGGAATTGGGTTTGGACCCCATCTAAACCTGCAGCACTGGCCGATAGTACTCTGCCAGACCCAATGATATCCTATTGTATTTCACTCTCTAAGGTTCTCTCTGATATTAGATCTCAGGTGCTTGATTCCCTGCCCAAACCGGCCACCCACCAGTTCCACAAACTCCAGCCTGCCGACTACATCCTGGTGAGAAACCTGAGGAAGCGCAGCTGGAGAGACAAACCCTGGTGTGGACCCTATCAGATCCTGCTCACAACCCACACGGCTGTGAAGTTCGCAGAAAGAGCCCCTTGGATCCATGCACAACACTGCAAGAAGATTCCTCCACCTGACCAGCTCGTCAACTGCTCCCCCACTGTCAAAGAGGGGACCCAGTGAATGATCACAAAAGTAAGAGGCTTGCCCCGAGAACAAGCTCCTACGTGGGAAATCTGAGGTGAGACCTTAGCTCTACCTCCATCGTTGACTACGTGGGAAGACTGGGGTGAGATTTTCGCTCACCTCCTCCGCTGAAACTGCTCTGGTAAACGCAGTTCAACGTTGAGACCAGTGCCGAGAGCTGGTCCCACCTACAATCAAATTTATGAAAGACTCTGTACCACCTGAAGAAATAGAGCTGACCGTTTTCAGCAAATTCAACAGCGTAACTATAACATGTGACACACACTCATCTGTCCCACAGTTCCTCACATCACTGATAACCAGTTTTATACTGACAAATATATATGTATATATATTTATACAATATACATTAAAAATGGACGGACATCATTCTTGGCATCCGTTTAGACTCCCAGGTTTGTGTGGTCTAAGGGGAACCACGTGCTTTTTATTACTTTTATCTTTACTTATTGTAATATCTCTACTCTGGCTATTAACTGACCACACTTCCCATTCTACTTATAACACAACTCTGCCAAGTCTGACCACGATGACCTTTTAATTCGCCAACGAGCCTCTGATACCCTCACTCCAGACGTGGTGCTCTTGGTTCATGGGCGGTGTTTGGAAAACATGGTTAACTAAACTCGCAGGCCTACTTTTAGTGGCTATTATCCTTCTTTTCCTTGTCTCCTGCTGCATTATCCCGCTCATCCGAAGATTAGTGACTTCTCTTTTAACCTGCAACTAGCTAAACTCTATGTTGAATTGCCTCAACATGACAAAGACCACAACCCAGACACCTCTGCTCTTGATTGTGACTCTGTTAATTCTGTTTTATTTGCTCATCTATTTGAAGAAGACTAAGTATGACTAAGTATGTTCCTATGTCTGTGTAATACACATGTAATTTTGTTTTGAAGTAGTAATTGTGACATATAGTCACCAAAGCAATCACAGCTTTTGAACCTGATCATTTTAATTTTTGTTATTTTAGACACGCTAAGGCTAAAATTGTGGACTTACATGTGGTGTTTTTAAATCTTTTCACTAATGCTTTCTTTGAGGTAAAGTGTAAATTGACTTGAAGGTTTTTAAGTTTTACAAAGTGATTCGTTTTGTGAATATTTTTCATCTAATGCTTATGTTTAACCCTAGTGAGTTACGCCGCCTGTGAGGGAGGGGCTGTGGTGTTCTTTTCCCAGCGTTAGGTCAGCTACTGATGGTATGAAATGTTTCTGCTTGATTTAGTCAGCCCTCGGCTGGGTTTTTCGGCACCACGACAGTAGTACAACTCACAAAGCTAAGGTTAATTTGATTTATGTTTTGTAACCTCATTGGCTTTTGATTGATTTTGGTTAATCAATTGTGTTTGATCAAAAGGAGGGAATTGTAATGGGAAAATGATATTTTCCTCTTTCACATGCTCTGTGCTGTCCTTGACCGCAGCAGAATGATATGTGCACCACCTGTGCTACTGTTTTCAAACTGATACAATTGTCTTATACAGAGACAAATGCTGATTCATGTTAGACGGCTCACTCTCTGAGAGCCAGTGTTTCATTTTTCTTATCTGCTGTGATTTCAGTATAAATTCTAATCCTGCCTAGTAAACATTGGGACGGTTCATGCAACCCTGTACACAGACAGATTTGTATGCTCATTCCTCCTTTTGCAAAAGATGTCTCTGAATTCTTTTTCCTTTTTCTTAAATAAATCACCAAAAGACATCTGTTGTTTTCTCTCAAACTTATTCCACAATAATATATTTATTTTTTCAACCACATATACATTAAACTGATTGTACAATGTTCAAATGTGGAATATACATTTACATTTATATACATTTAGTCCTTTAGCAGACGTTTTCCTTTAGAAAGCCTATTATATATGTTCATATATACTCATACTTGTGTAGATGTGTCACATTGAGCAGTTCTGGCTCTGTGAACAGATTTTATGGAGGTGGCAGAGTGGTTAGCTCTCAGGCCTAACAGCAAGAAGGTTCTGGGTTCAATTCCCATCCAGGACAGGGTCTTTCTGTGTGGAGTTTGCATGTTCTCCCTGTGTCTGCGTAGGTTTCCTCCGGGTACTCCGGTTTCCCTACCACCAAAAACATGTACAATAAAGGACTACAGATGGAAATAAGCAGTTAAACTATAAACTGGTACAAGCATCTCTGCTCCGGCTTAAAGAACATTGTACGTTGTCTTAAAGAAAATAAACTCATTTTAATGCTGCAGGTTGTGTTCATCTTGAATGCTGTGAACCCTGACCTTGCAGGAGCGACAAGAACTGGTGACGATCACAGCCGGGAGAGAAGAAGAAGCCACAATGAGCAGCAGGATGACTGTGTGGACAGTGAGCTGTGCAGGAGTCCTGGGGGAAAACTCTGTCCCGTTCTCAGTCTGAAAATATCAGCACACATCATTTACCATTTAAACTCAGGAGAAGGAAATAAAACCTCTGAGGCACTGATACCTGCCTTGTGTTGAGAGACAAAAATGAGAGAAGTAAAGAGAAGCCACATCTGGCGGACACAACCTCCTGTCAGGACACCACGTATCCATGACCTGCGAAGGTAAACGGAGAAATAAATCATATTAATGACATTCTCTGTAATTAATGTGTCAATGTATTCACAACATTTGACTCAGAAAAACAGATCTGACTCTCTCAATATTTATTGCAACAGGACTTTTCAATTGTTGTTATGTTCCTCCGAGAACCAGTTTCTCCCAGCTCTTTGGTACGAGTGTTTGAACTAATATTACTTCAATAAAAACTATAAAACCAATGTAAAGTGTGTATGTTTAATTCCACTCAGAAAAAGGTACAAGCCAGCGCTGGGTCACAACACGTAGTTAACAGGAGGTCAGCCCACGTGTTGTGCTGCTGGTCAACTCAATGCTCAAAAGGTCCGAACCTTTGGCCACTCCTCTCACAGGAGGGGACACTTCCTACTTTGAATCAGTAGTTTACCTATGTGTCCAGCCAGGGCTGACCAACTGGTTCTGACTGGTTTAAACAGATGAGGTATGTAGTGGACTAATCTAGGGTGCAGTGTATCATGCAGAGAGTGTAAATAACATAGAAAACAGTTGAAAAAAGGGTTTCTTACAGTTATAAGAATTTTAGTTTTAATGTTTAGAGTTACTGGGGGCTTATAGTTCTCTTCAGGTCATGTCAAATTCATGTCATGTCCGTCCTGCTAATCCATGAAGTAGACATAACTAGAGTGAGACATGGCTTGTCACGGGACTTTTGCACCTGGACCATTGTGAACGCCTCTCACCAAGGCCGTCACGGTGTTGTATAAATTCTCATGTTCTGTTTACATCTTTAAGCAAACCTCCGCTGTACCCTTGTTACTGTGTGTGTCTGCTTTGCTTCTCCTTGCAAGGATTAAAACCTGGCCATTGCTTGTTAAATTATAATCTGTCTCCGTGTCTCTCTGGATAAATATAAGGACATAGAAAATTCTTAGAGCTTTGACCCTTTAGATCGGACCCTGACATTAGTCAATGGAAAGGATGACTTGGATCACTTTTGTAAATAGCATTGTTTTGGCGGCGTGGACATGAACAGAAATGTTATAAAGATGTTTATCAGCTTGTCAGCTCCTGAGGACGGTGACGGCTTCTTAAAAGCACAACTCTCCTGTGGTCACGCAGTTTCTCCTGAACCTCTGACAGAAACATGGCGCCACCAACTGGAGGAGGTATGAGCTTATGTCTATAAACAGAATTAGTTTTGCATTCAGACCCCTGACTCATTGTGTCGCTTCACAAAAAGGACCTAATATGACACGTACTGGTAACACATGTGTAACTTTAAAAGTACTCACATTTTTAGACATCTCTGTGAAGACGGTGCAGCCAACACTGAAATAAAGGCTTCTTTTGTTTTCAAGGGCAAATACAGATTCAGATGCACTGCCCTGCTCAAGTTGAGTTCTGCTTTGTTTGTCCTAAGCTCACTCCGGAGTGGCCCCCAGACAGACCTCCATACCAGTGTGGCACAGGAACTAGACACCCCTTCTGCTCTGTAACTGTTATAAATGCAAGAATTAACAAGTAAATAGCACCAATACCACCAGTTATTTTTGTTCTCATCTTTTATGCTCTACCAATGCTATACTTTACTTAAAATGGCACTTTGTTCTTTACTTCTTCCCCTCCTCTTTTACCAAACCCCTCACCATTATGGCTACAGCTTGTCTCCACTAATGCACTCAGTAATATTATCAGAATGTATGTATTATCTCAGAGAAGCATATAAATGATGAAAGTTTATTCTGTAAAATGTAACTCAGTGTCTTGATATTTCATGTTTCATTTCTGAACAATCATATGAATGAACTAAATAACAATTACAATGTCTCTGGCAATAAAGGAAGGACATAGCCACAATATCGCTCAGACCGCTGTGTAGACCTGTCACAATCGCGAAGCAAGTTCCTAGTTTGTGAATCTTGTTCACTGACAAAGGCAATAAACGTTTTTCTGATTCTGATTCTGATCAGGTTTTATTATTGTGTCATGCTTGAAACACAAGCCAGGCCCAAATGTGCTTACAAGACACTCCCAATTAAACCAAAGACCAGATACCAACACTAAGTGGAGTGAGTAAAGCAAACAAAAAAAAAAGTGCATCACAAAAGTAAAAAGCCAACCTGGTCACAACATAAATTCAAATAAAAATTATTCTAAGACAAGGTAATCAAACATAAAATAGACTATACATATGTCAAATTAAACTATGCTGAAACAAAATAAACTAAAAAGACTATACATAAGTTGATTAAAGCTACGCTAAAACAAAATAAACTATGCACAGTACAAATGTGAATAAATTGTGTATAGTGCAGGTTGTGTAACAGGTATTGCACGTTACAAATATTGCACGGTGAGATTCCACATGATTGTGGAAATACTGCTTGCTGAAAAGAGTTTCTGTGTTAGCAGTGTTCACTGTAGAGTCTGACAGCAGCAGGAAGGAAAGCCCTGCAGAATCTCTCCTTCACACACCGAGGGTGGAGCAGTCTGTCACTGAAGCTGCTCTCCAGAGCTGACAGGGCGTCCTGCAGGCGGTGGGACTTATGGTCCAGCATAGATCACCCACTTACCGGACTGAGTCCAGAGGACAGCCCAGGACAGAGCTGGACTTCCTGATGACCTTGTCCAGCTTCTTCTCTCTCCCTCTCTGTGATGCTGAGAGGGAGAGAGAAGACAGTAAAACTATTAAACACATGCACATATTTGTTAAACAGATGTACATTAAAACTGAATAATGTGGTGTCTACCTTTTGTGTGCTCAGGAATCCTCTCCAAGAAGCCTGAAAAAAAACATGCTTTAGTCTCAGGAGAATAGATCTGGAGATTTGAACAAAACAATCCAATATACATATCTTTTCTTTGTTTTCTTCTTTCTTATCCTCTTTCCTTTGCTTTTCATCTCTTTTAGGCCTCTTCCTGCGAGAAATCAGTTTATTTAACTTGAATTAGACTCTTTACTCTTGTCTGTCCATGAAAGTCAGATTACTTTTACTTCTGTTACTTTTTCATCTTACATTGTACTTTCTTTCCTCTCCTTTACTTTTGCCCTTTGTTTACGCTCCTCTTTTTGCACAAGCTCCTTGTCTATAGTTTACTGCTGGGTCTCTTTAGACTGTCACCTTTTGGAGAAGCAGAAGAAAAAACAGCAAGTGAAAGTGTAAAACATGTTAATCAACCCCAGGTACTGAATACTCACCTTTTATAGTTTCATTTGTTTAAGGAGAACATATCATTTGTATTTTTCACACAACACAGCAAAAACATGGAACAAGTCCAACTGGAAGAGCTAATGAACCTATTTAAACATGTCACACCACACTAAACCCTCTGACACACAACACACTATATACAATATTTACAAATGTTATACTTATCCTGAAATGACCCTGAGTCCTGCCCCTAAGTCCCAGCACGATTTCACTCAGAAGAAACACTGAAAGCGGTCAGTTCTTAAAAAGAGTAAAAGTGCTTCTCCTTTTGAATTGGCCTTTGTGGTTTATCCAACCTTTTCCAGTGTTTCCACTCGAGCGCCCGGTCCCTCATGTAATCTTCCATCTCCTTCACCCAGTCCGGCTTGGGCCCAGGAAACAAGGGGACCGGCTCCTGGGGTCTGGGACGTGTGGCAGGGGAGGGAGGTGCCCTGGAGGGAGCAGAGGAGACAAGAGGGTTAGTGCAGGGAGCACAGGGAGGAGGCACCAGGGGCTCACGAGGAGCAGCTGGGGCCTTCCGAGCCTCAGAAGGAGAAACAGAAACATCCAGAGCAAAGGAGTCTGGGAGCAGAGAGAAGCTCAGCTGAGGGACCTGAGCAGGAGGAGGAGAGATAGCAAGAGAGCGAGCGCAGCAAGAGAAGGAGCCAGAGCTAAGCTTATGGACCTTAGCAGGACGAGAGAGCAAGGGAGTGAGAGGGAGGAGAGGAGGAGCAGGAGGATGAGGAGGATGAGGAGGTAGAACTAAGGTATCTAGCCCGAGACTTAAAGACGCCAGAGGAGCTAGAGGAGCGAGGGGAACGAGAGGAGCGAGAGTTAGAGTCAGAGAAAGAGCAAGAGCTTGAAAAGAGTGTCTCCTGAGGAGAGACAGACACAAAGGCAGAGTTCAAGGGGCCTGTGGAGGAGGCAGGTGCAGAGGGAACAGGGGGTGTGTGGGGTGTAGTGAGTGTGGGCAGCCTGTGCAGGAGGAGCACGTCAGGACACCCGGGCCTCGTCGTCCAGGAGAAGCGCTGGGCCATCAGTGAACAGAGATCTGTGGAGAGAAATACGTCTGTTAAAATCCTCACATCATGTGATGCCATTGTGTGATTCATCAAAATAAAGCAAAGCCATGAGGCTCTGAGGTCTTTTAAATCCATGTCTGAACATGGAACTGTTACTGATTCAAGTCCACCATGTACTTTCTGTCTAGTGCCATTTTCTATAGTTTCATGGACACTAGCACAATGTACCAATACAGAGAGTACTTTTAAAGCAGCACTGTTTAATCTTAAACCATCTTTTACTCATAAAGCCTCAGAGTGATTTTGACCAATCTCAGATCAAACCAGGAGAATAAGTCCACGTTCAAAGACATTATTATTCACTAAACTACTAAAATTATAGCAGAGGACTTTAATGTGCAGAAAGGTTACAGTGTTGTTATAAAGTGGTTATGAGTTATTTATGAATAATCATTTGTCCTCATTACAATCTGGATATATTTACTTTATGAATAGAGCTTATTTTTTCATAATAGCTACAAAACTAACACAAAAACATAACTGTACATTTTCATTAACAAATATGTTCAACAAACTCTGCTTCTACATGTTCCTGGTTTACACAGGATTCTCCTGAATTACTTTTTGAAACCTATTGTATTATATTTGGAAATGAATCAACATAAAACAAATTTATTTTCTATAATTAGGTACTGGGTTAAATACAAAATGTATAATATAGAAATTAATCAAAATACGTTGCAGACAGCTCTCAATTTAAATGTTAGCCTCCTGTGCGTTTTGTTGCTTTCATTAATATGTCTGTGTAAATGGACTTTTACATTATTTCTGATAGGCTCTAAGAACAAACAAAGTCACAACAAAAATACACATATTCTGAGTTAAAATTTACCGTGAAACATCATTTAAACATCGACAAAAGACCATTTTGCTCAAATATATTGGTTCATATAGTTGCTGTGCAGATTTAATGGGAAAGCCCATAGGAAAGAACATGAACATGGAAATCTTAAAATCTCACGTTTTCTCTCAAAAGGTCTCGTAGTCCTGGTCAGTGGGTGGTCAGTAGAAGTCTTAGTAGGAAATGCCCGCAGTTAAAGTCTCCTTTTTGAAGAAATCGTCGAATCAAACTCAAGATTTGCACTTTTTTCTCACAGCCAGAAGTTTGCAAGTTTTGCAAGAACGCATTTGCTAGGAGATGCTCTTAGCAACCGGCACCTGTACGTGGTTACGCCAGCACGTGCACCGCTGTAGTATGCTAACCCTGGTGATGGATATTCATATTTAAAAAGTGAACTTGGTTATAATGACACAGGCAGTATGTAAAGTGTTGAAGTAGCAGATATATACCGTTAATACTTGACAGTTACAGTCGAGGAAAGAAGTGGAAGAAGGCTTTATAATCACATCCTGCAACTCAAACGTGGCACCGCTTATTTTAGCTGTGAAAGTGCTGCCACCATGTGGTTCCAGGGGACATGGCTATCTTTTTTGTTACCTGTTGCCCACTTTAAAGAAAACTCATTAATGGATGCTACAACAGGAAAACAATACATATTTAAAACGAATTTAATATAACATAAATAAATAATAATAATTACACACGGATAATGTGCCATTACAAATGATGAAAACCGGTCCTGTTATCAAGTTTGAAAAGGTCACTGGCCTCTCCCCCATACGGGCCTGTCCCACATGTGGTAAACTGCCGGAGCATAACACATAGGGCTGTAAACACATGTGACAGATGTAAGGTTATGTTCTGTTTTGTGTGCTTGAACATCGATCCAAACAGTACAAATTATTACGAGCCACGCTCCAGTGGTATGGCTCTCCATCAGACCTTGATACCAGTGTGGGCAATGAGCAGTGAACTCCAGATAGATTTAAACATGTGGGAAAGGTGGTGAATGTTTGATATCTGAGACAAAATATACATCATTATGTGTAAATAAATCTGAGGAGTTGTCTCTTTAAAATATCAGTACAATAAAGGACTACAGATGGAAATTAGCAGTTAAACTATAAACTGGTACAAGCATCTCTGCTCCGGCTTAATGAACATTGTACGTTGTCTTAAAGAAAATAAACTAATTTTAATGCTGCAGGTTGTGTTCATCTTGAATGCTGTGAACCCTGACCTTGCAGGAGCGACAAGAACTGGTGACGATCACAGCCGGGAGAGAAGAAGAAGCCACAATGAGCAGCAGGATGACTGTATGGACAGTGAGCTGTGCAGGAGTCCTGGGGGAAAACTCTGTCCCGTTCTCAGTCCTGAAAACTAATTCAATACTGCCTCTTGGTTTATGTCAGGCCAAAACCAGTAGCTTAAAATTAAGAAGTGTTTATGTGGGGCACTGAACTCTGAACTAAACCAATGTAAAACATTGAACTATGGAAGCACAACTGTCAAGTGCTACAGTGGTAATTTGAACAGCAAACAGCATTATAAAACATCATACTATGTTCACACTAGACCAAATCCTGTGTGGCATGAAGAAATGGAAACAAGCAAGTCTCTCTTGAATGAAGTATAGTCCTTGTAGTGAGATGGAATGCGCAGAATCTCAAAGCAGGTTGAGGCTGTGATGTAGTTTCCAGTTACTACCTCTACAGACAAACTTGTTGGCAAGACCTCCCAGCCTGTCCAGAATTTTACTAGATTTTGCAGTTCAGTTGGCGTTGCTAAAGAGTGAATTAAACAGATTTTAAAATCTTTTATTTCCATAAATATTATGGAATACAAATATTTCTTAGTTTCACCTCCAGTGATGAACTCTTGGAGATAGCCCGATATGCGGAACTTTATGTCTGCTGACCAGTCGTCATCATCATCATCTTCATCTGCTTGTGGCCAAGTGATTCGCTGCAGAAGAATCTGCGTCAACAAAAGGCCACATGAAAAAACATCCAGCCGCCAATTGCAGTTATTTCTGCAACCACAATTAATTGGTAACAATAAAATATACATGTATACACATTAAAGTACCATAACTACCTACATGGGAAAGGGCTTAATTTCTGAGTTGCTCTAAAGAAGATCCCGACAGTGGATCGCATTACTGCCACAGAATTAGCTACAAGTGTGTGGAGCTGTAGCAGTGAGACTGAGATGGTTGTATACCGAGAGAGTCGCATGTCATCGTAGGATTACGGTTTATATTCAACCAACAGCTGTACCAGATACTGCCCGTGACTTCATCAGTAGAATTGTTTTCAGGAACAGACACCTAATGCTTTTAGATCAGTGGTTACTGAACAACTTAGACCATCCCTTGTTTTCAGCTTATGAACAACAAAGAAACCAGTGGACATCTGAGAATCTAATCAGCAGGACGGATCGACTGCTCTACAATCAGTCTAGGACAGAAGAAGAAGTTTGAATCAACTAATTTGAAGATACCAAATAACTGATTTACTCCTTGGGGATTAATAAAATTGAAGTGAATAAGAAACAAGTTGTCTGTAAACAAAGCTATCAAAGTTAGATGCAAGGTCACAGTGGCCAGTGCGAAACCACCTGACAGCACTGGAGAAGGATATAGCATTATCATTCCAGTCCAAACGCCTTTGCTTCAACTTTATCTTCAAGTAAGACCATAAGAAAGCAAAATTACCTCTGGACAGATGTTCTCTGCCCCCTCTTTTGGAAAAAGGATAGCTGCTGTGTCTGGTCTTTGAGTAAGCAAAGTCCACAATGGTGCTTCTTTTAGTCCTCTGCGCAGTTGCTTAATCTGTCTTACGACTCGTCCAAACACCTAATAACAATAATAAGGAATAAAAGACAAGCATAATAATTGTAGTGGAGAGTTGTGAAATGTATGTAGTTTCGTTTTCAAACCACCTTCGGTTACTTTTGTTCAGTAAAGGAAGGTCCCATGCATAGGCCAACTCCTGTATCTGCTGCTTTTCCTTTTCTGACAGGTTGGATTCTCCTTCCAACTATATATATATATATATTTAAAAAGAAAATATAGAAAAATCTAACTAAGACATGTCTGTTAAGAGTCTCAGTCAACCAGGCCATCTAGAAGAAAAAGGGTTAAAGCCAGTAATAATAATAATAATACATTTTATTTATAACGCGCCTTTCTGGGAACTCAAGGTCGCCTTACAACAACAGTAAAAACACAATAGCACATAATAAAATACTCAAGAACAACAATTAAAAAAAAAAACAATAAAAACAACAATTACATATATTAATGACAGGACAGTGCAGTTATGGAGGGAGTGAGTAGGCCAGTCTGAACAGATGTGTTTTGAGTTTTGTAATGAAATGTGGCAGTGTGTCTGTGTTATGGAGGTCAGAGGGGAGAGAGTTCCAAAGCTGGGGAGCAGAGCGACTGAAGGCTCTACTCCCCATGGTGACAAGACGGGCAAGCGGGACTGAGAGCTGTAGAGAGGAGGAGGAGCGTAGGGAGCGGGTGGGGGTGGAGATGTGGAGGAGCTCAGAGAGATATGGAGGTGCGAGGTTATGTATGGCTTTAAATGTCAGAAGCAGTATTTTATAGTTGATGCGGTAGTTGATGGGGAGCCAGTGGAGCTGTTGCAGGACAGGTGTGATGTGACTGGTGAAGGGAGTGCGTGTGATGATACGGGCGGCTGAGTTCTGGACCAGTTGAAGTTTATGGAGGGTTTTGGGGAGACCAAACAGAAGGGAGTTGCAGTAATCCAGGCGGGAGGTGATGAGGCTGTGCACAAGGACTGCTGTAGAGTGTGGGGTGAGGGAGGGGCGGAGGCGGTGGATGTTGCGGAGGTGAAAGTATGCAGAGCGGATGACATTATTGATGTGGGACGTGTAGGAGAGTGTGCTGTCGAGGATAACACCCAGACTCTTTACCTGTGGGGAGGGGGTGATGGGGAGTTTTCAAAAGTAATGGAGAAGTTATTGATTTTGTTAAGGGTGTTTTTGGTGCCTATTAGAAGCAGTTCAGTTTTATCACTGTTTAGTTTGAGGAAGTTTGTGGTGAACCAGGATTTAATTTCAGAGATGCAGTTGATTAGGGAGGAGGGTGAGAGTGAGGAATTTGGTTTGTTAGAGAGGTAGAGCTGGGTGTCATCAGCGTAGCAGTGGAAGTCAATGTGATGTTTTCGGAAGATGTGACCAAGGGGGAGAAGGTAGATGATGAACAGTAGGGGCCCTAGTACCGAGCCCTGAGGTACCCCTGTGGTGACGGGACAGGATGGGAGGTGAAGGATTTGAGCTGGATGAACTGAGTGCGTTCTGAGAGGTAGGAGTGGAACCAGGTGAGGGCTATGTCTGTGATGCCGATGGAAGAGAGTCTGAGCAGAAGGATGGAGTGTGAGATGGTATCAAAGGCTGCAGTTAGATCAAGCAGAAGGAGGATGGAGAGTGAGCCGGAGTCAGCAGAGAGGAGAAGGTCATTCGTTATTTTAAGGAGGGCAGTTTCAGTGCTGTGGAGGGTCGAAAGCCAGATTGGAATTTTTCATAGAGATTATTTGAGGATAAGTGGGTGTGAATTTGAGCAGCAACTGTTTTTTCTAGAATTTTGGCAATGAAAGGAAGATTGGAAATAGGGCGAAAGTTATTAAGGTTGGTGTGGTCAGACCCAGGTTTTTTGAGTATTGGTGTGACAGCAGCAGTCTTGAGGGAGGAGGGAACAGATCCAGACGAGAGGGAGGCGTGAATAATGTTAGTGATGAGAGGGGACAGAGAAGGTAATGTGGCTTTGACCAGGACAGTTGGGAGTGGGTCCAGTTTGCAGGAGGAGGATTTTGATTTTTGAATTTGAGTTGAAATTTGGTTAACAGAGGGAAGGGAGAATGTGGAAAATGAATGGATAGAGGCAGATGGGATAGGGGTAGGTGAGTAGGGGACAGAAAGGGGGGTGAGTTGCTGGTGAATGTCGTGTATTTTTGATTTGAAAAATGAGGCAAGTCTATTACAAAAATCTGAGGAGTAAAGGTGAGGGGGAAGTGAATCAGGAGGCTTTGTAATTTTTGTAATCAGTGAGAAAAGTGCCTTGGAATTACCTTGATTTGAATTTATTACATTGGAGTAGTGTGTGGATTTGGCCTTAGAAATGCAGTTTTTGGAGAGTGTGGTTTGAATACATGTCCTTGTGCACAGTGAGTCCAGTTTTTCTGTATAGTCTTTCCAGTTGCCGTCCTTTTGCTTTTAACCGTCTGAGTTCTGGAGTGAACCAGGGTGCGGAGTGAGTGAATGAGACAGATCTGGTTTTGAGTGGAGCAATATTATTTAAGATGCTATGGAGGTGTGTGTTGTAGTGTGAGAGTAATTGTTCTGGGGAGTGAAGGTTGTCTGTACAGGGGAGGTTGTCAATGTGAAGGGATAAGTTGTCCAAGTCAATGTCCATAATTTTGCGGAAATTTATAGTGCGTGGGGGGTTGTATTTGGATAGTGACAGATTAACATTGAATGAGAGCAGTGAGTGATCTGAGAATGGAAGGTACTTTGCTTTACAGTCAGTAGGTGTGATGCCAGAGCAGCAGATGAGGTCCAGAATATGTCCTTTTGTGTGTGTGGGAAAATTGACAAATTGCTGAATGCCAAAACTGTCCAAACAGGATGTAAAATCTTTAGTGAGAGTGTTATTGACAATGTCCATGTGAATATTGAAGTCCCCCAGTAATATTATGTTGGATGAGAGTGTGGATAGATGTGTGAGGAGTGTTGTGAATTCCGTGATAAACTCCTTGTTTGACTTTGGCGGTCGGTAGAGGGTGGCCACGAGGGTAGGAACAGCTCCAGATATTTCAAACGCAGTGGCCTCGAATGAATGATAGGTATCGAGACGAACCGGCGCTATTTTCCAGTTCTCGCGGTAGATTACGCGAGACCGCCTCCTCGGCCAGTGACACGAGGTTGGGAGAGGTAAACAAACCCGGTGGAGTAAGCGTCATTGAGCGGTGAAAAATCCTCCGGTTGCTGCCACGTCTCTGTTAGACAGAGAAAGTCAAATTTAAGGTCTGTTAGGAGATCTTGGACGAGTTGGCCCTTACTCGTGAGCGCACGGATGTTAAGAAGTCCAAAGTTGATCGTGGTGGTGCTCTGACTGACAGCTATAGCCGTCCTCTGGACACGGGCCAGCACACTGAGATCAGCGCGATGACCGGTGTTCTTCTGTGGACGGCGAGATGTGGACCAGAAAGACTTGATGGGGTTGGATTTGTCATATTGAAATTCGACGTGAGCCCCGGTGAGTACATTTCCGTCCGGGGCACGTGTGTAATGTCCGGTGGCTGGAGCAGAGCTGGCGTTGGTGGATTGTGAATATTAAACTCAGTGGTAGTGTATTGGAACAGTGCAGCTGAAGGATGGTAGATTGAAGACAGTACAAACCAGAGGAACAGAAACCTCAAATAGATATTCCACATACTGTAGTAGTTGAGAGTTGTAGCGGCAGGTAGGCTTGTGTAATGTTGAGTACGCAGCAGGTAAGCTAGTCGTAACTCATTCACAGACAGATGATAGTCTGTATGTGTCAACAGGATGATATATAAAAATAGATATCCTACCCATAGACCACAGATGCAGTATCCACAAACATTTCTTAAGAAAAGCTTAAAGAGCTCATCAGCGGCAGCCAAAAAACGCCAGCAGGTGATCCGGAAGTGCAATGACGTAGCATCTGGACGTAGGTTTGAAGGTGAACCTTGTCCAGATGCTTTGGATTTAACACTTTTTTTCCATCTTCAAACTAAGAGATATGGGAGAAACATACAAGCTTGATTGTGTCACGAATGTCGAGGTCCGGACAATCCTCTACAGTGACAGTTGATGTTTCAGGACTGCCACCAAGTAGGACATGCACAAAAGCTGGACTAAGTCCTGAAAGGCATGGCCCTCCATGGAGAAAGGAGTGACCCATCATTCTCCCTGCCACAAGGAACAGGTCACTTTCAACAAGAAAGTGCGACGGTTCTCCATCAAAAGCCGAGTGACACTGCAATTTGCTGTGAAAAAAATTATGTTAGAAAGCAATTGGTTTTCTAAATTTGTACGGATGTTTCAATATTTGTGAACTGTAAATTCTTAAATCCTTGACGATTCATTTTTATTAAATGTTTCATAATAGCAATGCATTATAATTTAATTGTATAGCAAACAGCATGGGCATATATGCATAAAATACATACCAAAATGAATGTGAAATCCAAACTTTAATTTTTCCATGCAAGTTGAGAAGAAAAAACGTGTAACCCCAAGTCCAATAGCAGTATCCCCTGTACAACAAAATTTTAATAGTAGGCTTAATTATTATTTGACAACTATAACTTTTATTTGGTTTTACCTTCAAGTCTGCAAATCAAGGGGCGTGCCCATTCCACATTGGTTTGCTTATAAAAGATATAAGGGCCATGTCCTGTTCTGCAGGACTTTTCCTGATGTCCATGCATAGAGTTAACGGACTCTTCATTGCATGGATTTGGAGATAATACTCCGCACACTGAGATATGGCCTTACTTAAGTCACTAACAGATGACCAATCTAATAAGAAACAGTAAAAGCAAATATAAGGGGTTCAATACATAAATCTAATATGCATGATTAAGAAATTGAATGACTCTCTCTTAACAATGCTTTGATGGCTGTTCTATAATTAAAAGACACTTTGAATAGCACATACCCATGGAAGTAGTCGCTGAAGTTATGGATGGTCCAGGAACCACTGCTTGTTCCTTTTCGCTGGGATAAACTGCAAGTGTCACTTGACTAAAATAAAAAAATAAAAAAAAATAATAATTATACACATATCTAACAAATGCAAGAATGACAACAGGCTCGGTTTATTTAATGTCAAAACACTGTGAAGAGACAATAGAAACAACACTGATAAAATTATTCTTTCGTATAAAAGGGTCATTCAGTCTAGAAATTGAATCCAACCAATAAAACCTCTTTAAAAAATTAGAAAATAAAAAAGATACCTTTCACCACATGTAGATGCGTGCTGCTCTATCCGATCAGATTTAAACATTTTCAGAAAAACAGGACAGGACTGAGCTGTTGGAAAATAGAAAGATGTTTTAGTAAAACATAATTATGTGAAAGGACATAAATATGAACTAGGTTCCTAAGTTTTAAATTATGGTGTAGTAAGAAGTGTAGGTTGTCGTAAGGACAGACAAATCATACATTGTTCCTCAACCAGATGAGCTGTGTCTTCCTTAGGGCCGTCACTGTAGACTTCAATGATCAAACAGGAGTCAATATAATACTTTAGAAGCTGCAGAGGTACAGCAACACCACACTTGTGACATGTGGCTTTTGCCATACGCTGATGGCTCCATCAGTTAGTTGTAGTGGACTTCTATCAAGATCTTCTTAGACAGGGACTATGAACAGTTTTTACCCTTGAGCAACAGACTTCAAGAGTCTGCCTGTATAACCAGCATCGTCAGGTGACACAAGGGACAGTTTACGGCTTCCCCATCCACCTGTCAAAATTAAAAATTATTTAAAAATTGCAGCCAAACATAGATTGCATAGTATAGTTTTATAGACATTACTGCAATTATATTAAATAAACTAACCTTTGCTTCTTGTTAAAAAAAAAAAAAAAAAAATCTCTGCTTACCAGCTGCTTTATAAAGTAGCCATCCACCTGTTACTGTTTGCAGTTTTGGAAATAGAACTTTGAAGGCGTCACATAACTGTAGGTGAAAAAGTACAAAAAAAATTGACATTTCATCTCAAAACAAACCTATTTAATATGCATTGCACACACAATTAATATAACACAAGATACATTATTTTTATATATGTATATATATATATATATATATTGTAGTGCCTCTTCGTACCAGGGACTAACACCTTTCAGAGCATCAAAGAATTTACAACTCTGAACTTTTAAAGACTCTTCCCTTTTTGTTTATTCAGACTGAGGAGAAGACAAGAAGACTTAATTAACAACTCCGTGCTAATCTGGACCAGATGCTCAATGTTGTTTTAAGAAAGTTCATGGAGAAGTGAAATGTGATTAACAACTTTATTTTCCACATTTCAAAGGACATGTAGCCGCTATCTCTTGGCAAACCAGACTTTGTGGTGCCTTTCTGACACCTTAATCCTTTGATATACAACTACGATGATACCGTCTTGATAATTGCCCACGGACTGTGTCTCTTTGTTTCAGAATTCTAAAATTGATCGAACAGTGCACTCTGCTGGACAAGCAGAGAAACAACGCTGCATTGAAACTACAGTCGAAGTATTCTGCAATATATAAAAGTGTTTAAAAGATTGTTAAGTAAAGCGTCCAACTTTACGTTTTCCTTTACAGGCTCCAGAGTGATAACGATATAAAAGAATTCTTTCTTCTTCATCCTTACAGCTGGCTGTGTAATAAAATGAATTATTCTGTTTTCAGGTCAAGCAACGAATAATGTAAATGTGTTTAGTCTTTTAAGATTGGTAAAGACATTTCCGTGCATTCATGATACAATGCAGAAGCAATACGGTTTTAAAATGTGTTTAAGTTTGTTTATTTGATGAAGCAAGAAAGTTTAGTCTCAAGCCCAAAACCTTAGTAAACACCCCTTTTACCACGTTTGTGTAAACACGCCCTTTTGGCGTCTCTTACAAAAGATTCGGCATAGCGGAAATCGCGCTCTCTCTTAATTTCTCTCTCAAGCTCTCTTAAGCTCTTAAGCTCTCTCTCAACTTTCACACGCAATGCTTTGCACACTGTTTTTCGCGTAATCTTGTCTACTTTTACTAAGTTTTTGCATTTATCGCCAGTAACTTTTAAGCTTAAATCCACGTAACACAGTCTGTGTTAAAGTGACTTTATTTTGAAGATCCAACACATTTGATTTTTGTTTGAAAAACTTCTTATCCACGGAATTACATCACTTCCTCGCGGAAGAAACTTTTGCAGGGTTCATAGCACATCAGTTCAAAAATTCCATGACTTTTCCATGACTTTTCAATGACAAATTTATAATTCTCAATGACATTTTAATGATTTTTGGTACTTTATTTTGTACAGTCAAAAATATGGTACATGTATCAAAAACAGAAGAAACACATTTAAAAACAAAAGCAGTCAACGGTAATGGGCAAAACAGTCTGCAAAGTCCCATAAAATATGGGATTAGGCACAATTAAATAGCAAAAACCAGAACAGAAACAAACACATTCAAAACAACAGACTGATAGTCCCTTGAAAAATAGGGTACACTACAACACAAATAAGTAGTAACTTTTTTGCAACCAC
>JALDNG010003426.1:0-26751 GCA_024349245.1 Neodontobutis hainanensis | reverse complement strand
CCCTGCAGTGTGCTTCTGAACAACAGAGATCAGTGAGCTGCAGGACAGAATGCCACAATAACTCCTTCTTTGCGACTGCCAAGCAAAGATGAAGTCTGAATCCATTAATTTGCCTATTCATTTTTTTTAAGAGACCCTTGGTGATAATAAAGTTAAATTTAGTTTCTACTGATAATAAAATGGTACAAGGAAATGCATTAAGCATTTTACAAGGTCACTGTTCCGTTTTCTCCCCACGGAAAGGGCAACCCAGCGTACAAAAGGATATTACTCGGTCTTCCACATTTATTTGTTTAATTTATTTTCATAAATGGTAACCAGGTAATAAACCTGAAATAATAAATACAATATTTCAATTTCATGAGCATATTACAAACAATGATAACACATAACAATAAACATCAAAATAGAACTATATAATATTACTAATATACTATAATAATAATAATAATTATTATAATAATAATAATCATCATCTCATAATGTATGTACATGCTTCACACTTAAAACATAAAGCACCATATTCATGTCCTACTAACGCTTGTGCAAATTCATGCAGTCTTTTCTGTAAGCAAAGAACCACAGCTGGAAACTACAGCTCCCAGAATGCCCGCAACAAACCAGGAAGTACGTTATGTTAGATGCCGGTCCGCGATTCAAACTTAGTCAAACATTCACAAAGCCAATGAAAGTAAACACAAATGGACACATAATGTACAGCAGTGTTACAAGTCTAATTGTCAGCGTCATGTACGTTAACTTGTCTGCTCAGATCTGCCACAGCATAGCGTTGTCTTTATAGTTAACCAAACTAAGCATAGCATTCAACGGAGCACGGATGTAACCACAGCACAACAACATAACGTGGCAACAGCAAACAACATAAAGTCTACATCATAAACAGACAAGAAAACATTGGAAATTAAGAGAGCTTACCAAGTGGCTGCACACCGGGTTGAAAGTCATTCACAAATTGAATTACTCTCACGCTTGCTTTTCACGTAATAGACGCCGGTCACATGTACTCACGGCACACTCCTTTCTTAAAGAGACACTACACTATTTGGCTGCCAAACCGTAGACATTTCTTCATTAGCGTTTCTTGCCGTATTTGTAGCTCTTGGTATAGAGATAAATAACAAAACATAACAAATGACAATTGCACAAAAAACACAACACCTCCCACTTAAGTTCCTGATCATATGATCCAGTGAACTTATGAAACCTGCTATTAGAAACAATTACCCGTTTTTCACAATTTTTTTTTTTTCACATTTATAAATCATTAATTTTGCAAATGTCTATGCGCAAGTCTCTGATGACGGTGCAGCTTAGTCCAAGTCAATCGCATCCCTTTGCCAGGTGTACTGCCTGGGATGCAAGATATGGGATGTGCATGCTCTTACTTCTTCATGTATGTGCAATTTGATTGACATGGTGGCAGCGCTAGGCTTGCACCAACCAGCCAACAGGGATACTCACGATAACAGAGGGTTGGACAGTAAATGAGGGGTTTGGGCCAGGAGATTAGTATCAAGGTGGCTGGGGTGGATGAGTTTCGTCCTCCACAGGAAGAAGGACCACCAATCTTCTCACATCTCTTCTGATAACTGTTTTAGGCAGTGAAGAACTCCTCTTCTTCCGGCCACTCGCAAGAGAAACAGGAAGGCCAGCACACGTCGCGATGTCAGCATCCCTGACAATCCCTTTGTTGTCGGGATAAACTGTCAAAATCCGGCCAAGACGAAACTGACCTCTCAAAGCATTTGGGTCAGCAATCCAGACGAGGTCGCCGACTTTGACGTTCCTCTCAGTCCGATGCCACTTGTGTCGAATAAACAGATTAGGGCCAGCTAGTTCCCTCCACTTTGCCCAAAACCGATCCACTCCGATTTGAATAGCTCTTAGACGTCGCCAGGGATGGGTATCTAGGTTGATCCCACTAGTGTCTCCTCCAAGCGATGTTCGACCCAGTATAAGAGAGTTAGGTGTTAAGTACTCAACTGAGTCCTCCTGTTCTTGAGCTCTAGCATCGATTGGACGTTCATTTGTTAGGTTGGCAGCTTGATAGAACAGAGTTTGGAGCTCTCCCAAGTGAGAGACTTAGTATCTCCTCCAAGGCTTACGAGTGCCCTCTTCAAAATCTTCACAGCAGCCTCCGCAGCTCCATTCCTATGGGGAGCATCTGCAGGATGAAAATCCCACATCCATTCAGTCCCGTTCTTAGCGGCTACATCTCCTATGGCCGCAGCCTGCAGGCATGCCAGATGATTATGTAGCTCATGCAGAACTGGCTTGGCACCAACAAAGTTGGTTCCTCTGTCAGACCATAGTTTCTTTGGATGCCCCCTCAGAGCAACAAAGCGGGTATATGCTTGAAGGAAGCTTTCAGCAGACTGGTCATCAGTGAGGTCTGCATGGACGGCTCTTGAGGCCATACAACAGAAAACTATGCCCCAGACTTTCTTACTTGTCCTTCTTTTCACAGCATCTTTCACCTCAAAGGGGCCAAAAAGGTCGAGAGTTGTATATTCGAATGGACTTGCTCTTTTGGTGCGCTCTTGCGGGAGATCACTCATTACTTGCTGGCACATCTTGGCTCTTTGCTTTCTGCAGGTGACACAGTTGTTCAACACCTTTTTAACTGTTCTACGTCCCTGCATGATCCAGGCTTTCCTTCTTGTCCGCAGAAGGGTAGATGCGACACCTTCATGATTTTCTTCATGTGCTTCCCTAGCCAGTAAGGTTGCGAGCCACGACTGGCATGGAATTAGCGGTACGGCCAATCTGTCCTCATCCCAGCAGTGGATTCTCCCCCCGCAGAGCAAGAGTCCTGTGTTTTCCTCTTTCTGAACAACCAGGCGATCCAAGGTTGTATCACGGAACTCAACACCATCTTGTGCTTCAAGAGCTAGATATTTAAACGCTTTTGCTCTTTGTTCCACAGACAGGTATGGTCTTGCCTCCCACTTTGACAGAACTGGGGCCTGGCTTTTTCCCAACCAGATTTCTACAGCCTGTTTCACCCATGCAACGGTCCCGCATAACCGTGCCAGTGAACTAAACCTTCGAGGGTCTACAAGGTGTACAAGCGCAACGCTCGTTAGGCCTGACCATTTCCTGGGCTTGGCTCCTGCTGCGACCATTGCCGAGAGCGCCTTCCTCGAAGTCCCCTATTTCGTCAACAATAGATGGGTTGATTTCTCTGGAAGTTTTCACAGGCCAATCTGATTCAGGCAATTTCAAAAATTCTGGGCCATCTTGCCAGACTGATCCTTCAGCAAGCTCCTCAGGAGATGCCCCTCTTGTGATGAGGTCGGCGATGTTTTGTTTTCCTTCGACCCACCTCCAGTTCTCTACTGATCCGGCCTTCTGGATTTCTCCGATCCGGTTCGCAAAAAATGTCTGATAACCATAGCTATCCTTCTGGATGGCTCCAAGGATTGTCTGACTATCGACAAAATGGGTCCACCGATCCACCTTGATGTGGCAATGTTTATCAAAATATGTCTTTAAACGTGATGCAAAGACAGCCCCGCACAGCTCTGCTTTAATGACATCACCTTTCTGGTCTAGAGGGTAAGCTTGGCCTTTGATTCAACCAGTTTCACTATAACTCCATCTTCTGTTTCCCACCGTAGGTAAAGAACAGCCCCATAAGAAGCTTCACTACCATCGGAAAATGTGATGCCCATTGGACGACCTATGGATCCATGGGGTGTGAGACTTCTGTTAAATCTGATTTGGCCAAGCCTCACATATTGCTCAAAGAGTTTTATTGCAGCCTCTCGAAGAAGTGACGAAAGAGGATCGTCCCAGGTATCCATAGATGGATAGTCTCTTCTTGCTTCCTGAAATGACTCTCTTATGAGCATCACTCCTCGTTGCTTGGCTGGTGAGGCCAGGCCGATGGGGTCATAGAACCCTGCAATCTGACTCAGCAGCATTCGTCGTGTGAGAGGGTAGGGGGTGCTGCCTCTGATCTCATCCTCTCGTAGATTCAGACCAGTCCTCATCTTTCCTCGCCTTCTTGAGAAGTTCACCGACGTCAGCACACGAAGTTTGTCAGATTCGGGTTCATAACCCAATCCTAATGCCTTATTGTCCTCGTCACGCATCTGGTTGGGGAGAATCAGGGTCTTGGGCTCTGTTGTACTGATGTTGCTGGGGTCTGTGGGATTTTTACTCCTCCCACTTTGGCCTGTCAAGACCCAGGGCTTGATGGAGAAGCCACCTGCTTTTAGGATCTCTTCCACTCCTTTGGTCATCCTAATCAGAGTTTGGAGGTCATCATGCGACGTCAAGATATCGTCCACATAGCAATCCTCTGTCAGGATCCGACGCTCTTCAACCATGGATGTGAACTGGGAAGGTTTGACGTCTCTCTCATGGCAACCTGGGCGATGCATCCGGCAGGCTTGTCGCGATGTTAACTCTAGTGACGGCAAACACACCAATGTCATCTTCGGGTTATCCTCCAGAGGAATCGATGGAGATGGACTTCCTCGTCGTTCAGCCACACAGAATTATACATCTTCTTAACATCGCCAAGAGCAGCATACAATCCGCTCCTGAATCTCAGCAGGACACCTCGGATTGGATTGAGGACATCAGGGCCTTTGTGCAGGAGGTTGTTCAGGCTCAATCCTTTAAACTCCTGGCTACTGTTCCAGACAATCCTCACTGGCGTTGAGCTAGAATGAGGATTCGAGCAACCAGATGGCTGATGTACCAGATTGGGCAGTCCCATCTCTTAATCTCTTCGTTAGTAAGCTTAATGGCTGCTCTTCTTGATACCATCTCGCGGATCTGCTCTCCATATGCCGCTTTCCACGCAGGTTCTCTTGCCAGCCGTGCCTCTGTGTTCTTGAAGGTTGCTTCCACTGCTCGATTATCTGGCAGAATCGCTGGGCTTATTTTCCATGGATAGGCCGCATCCCAGTGTGGGGAGTCACTGTGTTTATCCGCTAACACATAAGAGAGACAGTCTTTTATCTTTTCTAAGTCCCTCTCTTCTCCAAGGGTCATCTCTTTGCCCCTGGAGGGCACTTGGTGCACTTGCAGCTTCCGCACTTGGGTCACACGCTGCTCCAATACTATCCCATTTAAACCATTCAAACACCTCCTTATTTGTGGCAGTGGTTCTGCTGAGGGTTACTCCTTCCATCCTTGTTTGGTCCTCACTCAGGTCTCTATCCACGAGGACCTCCTTGTATACTCTTGAGCATGTTCTCATAGACCTTGCAAAGTGAGTTTCAGACTGATGTAACATTAAGTCGACCACCTCGAAGAGATCAGGGTGAGTACCACCAACGGTTTTGCCCAGTGGGCCGTCCCATAGGACGAGATCTCCCTCGATTTAAGCGGCTGTGGAACTAGACGACCTTCCCTGTGGCTGATCAGAAGATCAATTTTTTCAGGGCGGACCAGCTCTTCAGCAGCAACGTCAGGAAAGATCTTTAGCAGTTGTTGTGGAGTGACTGGTTGACTTATCTCAGCAATACTCTCTAGGCCATAGCAAAGCAGTTTGTGTTCTATTACCGTCCCTTGGTGGTCTTCACTCTTAGTCGCAGGGAGTACCTCTTAGTTGTGACTGTTGTTGTCATCCCTCCGATCCATGGACAATTAACTTAATATTCTCACCAATCAATCCAAGGCGCTGGGCAGCGTGGTTTGTTATATAGTTGGTGTCAGAGGCAAGGTCAATAAGAGTGCCTATCAGCTGGCCTGAGTTAGTTGTCACGTCCAGTAACATCATTATAACTGGGTACTCTTTCAGTCTTCCTCCGACTGTGCAGAACGTGGTTGAGGCTTTGTTGGAGAATGCCTTCCTGAATTCTGCTCTCAGTTCCGGAGTGACTCGCCAGGAGCTCTTCTTGCTTGCTGGTCAGCCCAAGGCCTTTCCTCTCCACTCTTTTGGTAACTTGCACCTCGCTGCCATTATCTTTCTCTTGAGCGATGGACTTGGGGCAAAGCAAATAGTGGTGAGGCTCTTCTTTGCGGCAGTCCATTTTACTGCAGAGGAACTTTGGGTTGCAACGGCCATTCTTTAAGTGGAAACACAGGCACCGATTGCATATCCCATGGGTCTTTACATGGGCCTTTCTTTTCTGGAGATTCATTTCCTGAAGGCTTTGCAGGAAAACAGCCTACCAGCGTGTGTCTCATCAGCACAGGCAGTGCACGAGCCCAAACGTAGGGTCAACTGAGACTCCCTTTGACCTGAGGTCGCTTTAGAGAATGCTTTCTTAACTCCTCTTTCAGGCTTGCCTGCCGGGCCTTTCACTGAGGAGCTTCCCTCTCTAGGGCTTGTCTCCAGCTGATCCAACTCCTCCAGGATTACCTCCTGCTTCTTCAGGAAGCTCAATAAGCAGTCAAAGTGGTTATTTGGAGCGAAACCATTCACAGGCTCAGTCTTGTGTGCAATCCATTTTTCCTTCAGAGAGCTCGGTAGCTTGCTTTCAAGGGACTGCGCTACCCAACGATTCTTTATAACCTCCTCTTCTCCCAGGATCACAAGGTTACTAAGAGCCCGCTCCACTGCTTGAATTAACTCAATTGCTTTCCTAGGGTTATCTCCCTTTACGGGGGTTAGGTCCTTCACCTCCTCGGATATCTTCAGGACGATTCTTGCCTTGTTCCCAAAGCGGTTGTCGAGGCGTCTGAACATTTCATCTGCTGATGCACAGCTGGACAGAACCAAGTCTTTCTTTACCCTGTCACCTAGACTAGCCAGTAGATGGAACCTCGTAACACCAGCCGTTCTTTGTGGGTTTCCCAGCTGTTCCAGCTCCCCCCACTCAGCTTTCCATCGATAGTAGTCAGTCATGTCTCCCGAGAACGCGGGCAGGCGTGTTCTTTCAAGACTGATTTGTGGTCTAAAGGTGTACGCCCCAGGATGCAGGCCAGAAATGTTTTGTGGGGGTGCATATAAACCCACAGCTGCTCCAGTACTGGATATAGGTTTTTTACTGGGGATTTGGGGCTGCGTCAGAGAGCTCTACCAGGTCCCTCTTCGGAATCACTATCTTCCTCAGCACTCGCTTCTTCAACCTCTTCTACCCCACCAACCTCTTTGCTCCGCTTTAACTTTTGCCAGCTCCGCACCCAGTCATGCAGTCTGTTGTCCAGCTTGTATAACTGCTGCTTGTATTGTGCTGTTTTAGCTTCAGTGACAAGCCCTTCCCATTCAAGCACTTTCTGTTCAAGCATTTTGATTCTCTCCACTAGGCCCTCTCTCAGGACTTGAAAGTCTTCCTCCAGCAAGTCCTTCACATCAGCGTTCTCCACTTCAGCACATTTCTCCTCTGCCCCATCGGCGTATAACTTGAGGTCGACATAGGCGAATCTGGACCATAGCGTCTCTTTAGCGAGCCGGAGCGTTTCTGTATAGGTGGCAAGGCACTTCTCCATTTTTTCCTCCACATGAGCCACTTCTATTTCTGCTTTTTCTTCCTCGGAATCCACTTCTCCTAAAGCATCAATATATTCAAGACCAATGTCATGCACCCTCCCAAAGTCCACACCAAGTATTCTGACTTCATCGATAAGAACCCTTTTTTCAAGGAGGTCAACAGTGAGGGACAGCTTTTTAGCTCTCTTGCTGAAAGAGCTCTGTGCTGTTGAGCGCTTTCCTTTCAGGGCTACTAACTCTGCCAAATCCATCTTTCTTTCCCTGCACGGACCAAGGCGCTATTCCACAGAGAATTCTATTCGTCTTTTTTTTTCTCTTCTCTTGGTGCTCCTTCACTGCTCAATGCAAGTGGTGGCAGACTTAGCTTGACGTGCCGTTGGTTTATTACTGTTCCGTTTTCTCCCCACGGAAAGGGCAACCCAGCGTAAAAAGGATATTACTCGGTCTTCCACATTTATTTGTTTAATTTATTTTCATAAATGGTAACCAGGTAATAAACCTGAAATAATAAATACAATATTTCAATTTCATGAGCATATTACAAACAATGATAACACATAACAATAAACATCAAAATAGAACTATATAATATTACTAATATACTATAATAATAATAATTATTATAATAATAATAATAATCATCATCTCATAATGTATGTACATGCTTCACACTTAAAACATAAAGCACCATATTCATGTCCTACTAACGCTTGTGCAAATTCATGCAGTCTTTTCTGTAAGCAAAGAACCACAGCTGGAAACTACAGCTCCCAGAATGCCCGCAACAAACCAGGAAGTACGTTATGTTAGATGCCGGTCCGCGATTCAAACTTAGTCAAACATTCACAAAGCCAATGAAAGTAAACACAAATGGACACATAATGTACAGCAGTGTTACAAGTCTAATTGTCAGCGTCATGTACGTTAACTTGTCTGCTCAGATCTGCCACAGCATAGCGTTGTCTTTATAGTTAACCAAACTAAGCATAGCATTCAACGGAGCACGGATGTAACCACAGCACAACAACATAACGTGGCAACAGCAAACAACATAAAGTCTACATCATAAACAGACAAGAAAACATTGGAAATTAAGAGAGCTTACCAAGTGGCTGCACACCGGGTTGAAAGTCATTCACAAATTGAATTACTCTCACGCTTGCTTTTCACGTAATAGACGCCGGTCACATGTACTCACGGCACACTCCTTTCTTAAAGAGACACTACACTATTTGGCTGCCAAACCGTAGACATTTCTTCATTAGCGTTTCTTGCCGTATTTGTAGCTCTTGGTATAGAGATAAATAACAAAACATAACAAATGACAATTGCACAAAAAACACAACAGTCACACTCAAACAAGCATGAATACTTGGATAGGCTCCAGTCACCCGCTACCCCTAATGGGACTAAGTGGAAGAAAATGAATACATTTATCAAATGTCTATTAATTTAAGAACCTAGTCTTTGCACCAAACATTTAAGGTCATTTCCAGTAAACACTACACTACCTGGTTGGTGGTGCAGGTGTTAGAAATCCAGATTTTGATCTGGGTCGGGTGGGGCTTTTCTGAGTGGCGTTTCCTCCAGCTTCTCCGGTTTCTCCCACCAACATAAAAATGTGCTGGTTTTACCCTGGTGTTGGCTGTCAACAAGGAATTTCCCACGGGATAGTACATTACATTATTACTTTTACTTTTAGTTTTAGTTCAGATTGTATTCTATTTTAAGAGATATGGTTTTGGTTATTGCTCAATTACCTCTAGATTAACTGACAATGTCACTGTAATATTGGAAGCAATAAAAGGCTATAACTCAGTTTCACATAAAATGTCACTTTGATTCTCACTCCTCAATATCATACATCTACAATTTCAATATCCCTGCTTGTATAATGTTATGATATAGTCTTGCATGTCCAATCAGCGCCTCAAATCAAATTGTAAATTGAATATAAAAGTGTTTTCACTAAAATTAGTCAAAGTGAGTCCAAAGTCCAAGTCTTGCATTTATGTACAGTGGCAAGAAAAGGTATGTGAATCTTTTGAAATTTCAGGATTTTCTAAATAAATTGGTCTTAAAATGTGATCAGATCTTTATCCAAGTCAAGGGCATTGACTAACATAATGTGTCTAAAAATAATTACACAAATAAATTTATATATTTCATGTCTTTATTTGAAAACAACCAAAAAACTCATAGTGCTTGTGGAAGAAGTATGTGAACCCTTGAGTTAATGACCTCAAAAAACAAATTGGAGTTGGGTTTCAGCACACCTGGAGTCTTGTTAAGATAATACATTTGGAGGTGTGGACGACATCTACATTGCCTGATAAAAAAAAACTCAAACATTTGGAGTTTGCTCTGCACAAGAAGAACGCTTATGTGAGCCATGCCTCGCCAAAAAGAGCTTTCAGAGGAGCTACAATCAAGAATTGTTGCTTTACATGAAGCTGGAAAGGTTACAAAGTTATTTCAAAGACTTTATAAATTCACCAGTCTACAGTTGGACTAACAATCTACAAATGGAGAAGCTTTGGAAATGTTGCTACTCTACCAAGAAGAGTGTGCCCTGTCAAAATGACAACAAGAGCACAACAAAGACTCATCAATGAGAGAAAGAAACAACCTTAAATTTGCAAAAGAGCACATTAACACAGCGCTATTGGCAAAATGTTTTGTGGACTGTTGAAACTAAGATTGAACTTTTTGGAAAAAAATGCAGAGCGCTACATCTGATGTAGAAAGGGCACGGCATATCATAATGATCATCATCCCAACTGTAAAGTATGGTGGAGATAAACATCATGATTTGGGCCTGCTTTGTTGCATCAGGGCCTGGCCAGCTTCAATCATTGAGGGGAAGATGGATTCACAAATATATCAGGTGCATGCAACAGGACAACAACCCTAAACACCAGAGGAAGCCCAAAACAGAATGGCTTTAGAAAAACAAAATCCAGCTTTTGGAGTGGCCAAGTCAGAGCCCAGACCTCAACCCAATAGAGGCTTCAACGATGTGCAGGTCTGATCCACAGCTACAGGAAGCGCCTTGTTGAGGTTAATGCTGCAAAGTGGTGTTAACCAGTTATTCATTTTTAGGGTTCACATACTTTTTCCACTGCCATTGTGAATGTTGAATGAGTGTGTTTGATAGACATTTTTTTTGGGCGTAATTATTTTTAGACATATCATGTTTGTCAATACCCTTAACTTAGATGACAATCAGATCACATTTTAAGGCATATTTATTCAGAAAACCATGTAATTCCAAAAGGTTCACATACTTTTTCTTGCCACTTTATGTGTTCTAATGCAATTTAGCTTTTACAATGATGAAAGAGGCCTCCACAATTTGCAGGACATTGCATTATTCACCATAGTTATTACTCACATACCTTCTCTGGATCTGTTCCACATTGGTGGAATGATCTACCTGCTGCTACAAGATCAGCAGATTCTGTTGACATCTTTAAAAAACGCCTGGAAAAACGTCTTTTCCATCAACACCTGACTGACAAACGCTAAATTATACTTCCTTTTTATCTATTCCTTTTCCTAAAAATAAAAAAGCTTAGCTTTGTTTACTGTGCTGGGTTTTAACAGACTTTTGTTACCTTGTGTTGTTAAAATTACTTCCATTGTTTTCCTCAATTGTAAGTCACTTTGGATTAAAGCGTCCTAAATGAATGAATGTAAATTATGGCAGGATTTCCTGATACAATGCATGCTGCAATAATAGCATATGCCACATACCAAATATACCATGTCAGTAGGTCAAGGTTCAGGTGGAGGTCTCCAAAGAGGTGAAAGGTTTAGGTCATTCATAATATGGTTATGACATATATAGATAATGAACACAGGATTCTATTTCTACTCAGGGTTAATGCAGCAATGCAACTGTGGAAGAAGATTTCTCAAGTTCTATTTACTTCAAAGTTGTGACATAAAAAAAAAAGTCCATGCATAAAGTAAAGACAATTCAGATCGAAGAGTTGAATCTACTGTTTAAATGTAAAATTATAATCATAGACAGTTAATGCCCTTGTGGATATCTCTTAACCAAAGTTACAGTCATGCTATGCCCCTTGTGTGAACAAAATTTTTCGGCAACATCGGCAGCTTATTTTTTGTTGCTGATTGGTCAGTGCACAATGTTTTTATCCTCTATCTGGAAACTTAGCTAGTCTCTATCACAGACTTCAAAATTAGGCTACAATCAGGTAGGTTAGGTGCATGTTCCGATGTGATGAGACCAAACTAAGATTGTTGATAAGGCCACTCATCAAATGATCAATCTATCTTTACATTATGCTTACTATGGTTTTTATGTACAGCTTGTATTTTTGGTTGCATCATTAACACACTCTGCGTTTTTAGTTTAACGCCAATCTTATCTAAAAATCCACCGCAATTTGGATTGCATATGCCTCTGGGTTATCTGTCCTAAACCAGTGCTTGTGTTCATGCTCTGTATTCATGTCGATGCTTATAGAGTGGAAGTGGTCTCCACTTTTAACAACAAGACATTTAGTCAATAATATTATGATTTAACAAGCAACCTGATTAAGTATCCTGGCTTAAGGTCTTTGTATAGCTTAGCATACTAATGTCCTGTTCCTTAAGCATAATACGATAGAAAGCAATGATCATTCACTACGGTCTGTGCTGTCATGTTACATTTAGGTAAAATAAAATCCATAACACAAGAGTTGAGAGAGTGATATGAACAGGTGTCCAAGACTACAACACCACTTATTTGCATGTGGATCGTCTTCCGAGGTTTTATGGAAATGAGTTGGCTAATAAAGCTGCAGAGGATCATTAATCATTTGCTGCAATTAACTGAGAACGTAACAAGGAGAGTAAGATTGTTTCAAATAAAATATCTTAAATATCAGACAATGCTTGTTAAAAGAGACAGAAACATTGAGGTATTCAAAAACTAGTGATAGAAAGAAACAATATAGAGCTAATATTCTACTGATGGGCTTCAATTCTACTCAAGTATGGTGACTGATGTGTTCTTTAACATTGGCAGATGAACACAAATGTGTTTATCTGGAACACATTCATTGTTCTCGCTCTGGAACGTCACATCACAAACCAGTGAAGAACAATGGGAGAACTCGTTTTTCAAGCATGTTAATTGCACGCATGTGAATGGCCAAATTTTTACGTAGTATCTTATATAATCCCCTATAATAAACAACACTACATAAAGTGTTTTATAAAGCCTGTTTTTTCACTAAAGATTGTATTTACAATATTCTATTTGGGGTTTAAACCATTTGAATTCCTTCTCACTACATGTGATATGTGACTGTGATGCAAATCCCTGTTATACTCCGTTTCTGTATTACGTAATTTGCAAAGCACTACCAGTCAAACTTTGCTTTGCAACTTATGTTTACAATAAAAAGACTTATCAATGATTTGATAAGGTAAAAGAAACTGACACTTTATGAGCATAGAATACAGACTTTTCCATACTGTCATGAGGTATCTCTTACCTCCTTGCTCCGTCTACTACCTGGTCTCTGCTAATGTACAAGACTATAGCAAGTGTAGCAGTCAACACACAACAATATGATAAAACCACTCAACATGACTATTTTTAAAGAAAGTCTTGTTACTTGAACTTTAAGGAACTTTTCAAAATAGGACAGTGGCTCCAGACTGCTCAGCACAAAGCATTGTAGCACTCGCCTGTTCTCTGTTGGTATGCCTTCAGCAGTCCACTCAATTGTCAAGCTAGAGACACACTGAAAATGTCGTTGCTCACATTTAGAAAATCTGGGGAGACATATTGTGTTGACATTCATTTTACAAGATTTGAATTAAATAAATAAAATCAAATAATACCTGAATCCACTATGACTGACGTAGCTGGGTTACTGTGTGCACAGGAAAAATCCCTGTGTAGTTTTCCAGCCAGGAAGATTACCTGGATTTTTTTTTATTCTAATGGTAAAATCTCCTGAACCTAAATTGCATTTTTGCAATGTAAACTGTAATAACCTTGTTTGAAACTTTCCTGGCTTGTTTTACAAGTATGACCTTTTAAGACTATTGTAATTTACCATTAGAGGAAAATTCCAGGTAACGGCTGCACATGAAACCTGTGTAATTAAACATGGTAAATAAAAATTGGACCTGCTCAAAGCTAAAGTTTATGACTGTTAATGAGAATGTGCTGTTAATTTCCTAGAACAAGTCCTGGAGTAGTCCTGGAAACTCTGGAATTCTGCAATACTTCCACCCTCCACACCACAGACAAACACTTAAGTTTATTACACAGAAGAATTTCAAGAGGTAAAAATAACTAACATTTGATGAAGCAGCTGTATGTGTGTGTGTGTGTATATATATATATATATATATATATATATATATATATATATACATACATATATAAATATATATATATATATATATATATATATATATATATATATATATATATATATATATATATATATACACATATATAAATATATATATATATATATATATATATATATACATATGTATGTGTAGAAAAGAAAAAGTGCTAAATACTACTGCAGAAATACGCAGGTGTAATAATAATATCAGCGGTTGAGTGTGTACCTACAGCTACAACCAGTGTAAACCTAACCCTATGATCAATCAGTCTCCATACGTTTGGTGAAATAAGTATGTTTTGAGTTTGCTTTTGAAAATCTTAACAGAGTCAGATCGCCGCACTTCCACCGGGAGCCCATTCCACAAAAATGGGGCTCTATAAGAAAAGGCTCTGTAGCCAGCAGACTTTTCTTTATTTGAGGAAGTTGCAGCGTCCTGAGAGCGAAGGGTACGAGCTGGAGTATACCAGGTGATAAGGTCAGATAGGTAAGAGGGCGCGTCCACAAAGGATTTTATATGTTAACAAGAGAACTTTAAAATCAGCTCTAACATGAGGAAGCCAGTGTAATGAAGCCAGGACCGGAGGAATGTGATCAAACTTCCTGGTCTTTGTTAAAAGTCTGGTAGCATTATTTTGGACCATTTGTAGTCTGTGAGTACTTTTTCTCTGCAGTCCAGAGAATAACTCATTGCAGTAGTCCAGCCTGGATGTGACAAATGCACAAATGAGAATTTCAGGCATTCACCTGAGGCAGGATCACATTTTTTGAGATATTGCTCAAGTGAAAAAAGCCCAGTTTAGTGACCTCACTAATGTGCTGCTGCAGAGATAGTGTGGGGTCAAAAATGACACCGAGGTTCCTTACAGTTTTGCCGTGCTCCAACACACAGTTGTTGATTGAGACAGTAAGATTGTTGAACTTGTGCCGATGACTGGCAGGACCAATTAACAAGAGCTCTGTTTTATCCGCGTTCAAATGGAGGAAGTTTTGAGACATCCATGTTTTAATTGAAACGAGGCAGGCCTCTAGACGCATGATGTCAGTAGTATTATTCACTTTTATTGGTAGATACAGCTGTGTATCATCGGCATAACAGTGGAAGTTCACTCCATAACTTCTGATGATTTGTCCCAATGGTGTAACATATAGTGAAAAAAGTATGGGACCAAGCACAGAGCCTTGTGGCACACCGAACTTCACTGGTGCCGTGGAGGAGAAGGATTTATTAAACGAAACAAAATAAGACCTATCACACAGATAGGATTCTAACCAAGAAAGAGCAGAGCCAGAGATGCCAAAAACATCTTTAAGTCTGTTGATTAGCACTGCATGAAGAATCGTATCAAATGCAGCACTGAGATCCAGCAATAACAGTAGAGCCGATGAGTCCTCGTCCATCTGAAGGAGGAGATCATTTGTCACTTTAACTAAAGCTGTTTCAGTGGAATAAGAGGCCCTAAATGCAGACTGAAACGGCTCGAGGAGGTCATTTTCCGATAGATATAGAGAAAGTTGTTTTAGCACAACTTTTTCAAGGACTCTAGATAGAAAAGGTAAATTGGAGACAGAACGGAAATTATTTAGGCATCAAGGATCCAGAGTAGGTTTTTTGAGCAGGGGTTTGACCACAGCCTGTTTGAAAAGGGAAGGAACGGTGCCAGTAGACAGGGACAAGTTTATAATGTTTAATATAATTTGCCCCACATAGGGCCACAGTTCTTTAAGCTGTTTTGATGGCAGGATATCCAGGAGACACGTAGTTGCTTTACATGAAGAAACCACCTTTGTCAGCTCATCAAGGGAAACAGAATCTAAGACTGAGAGACGAGATCGGTGGATCCAAGTGAATGGGACCCGGAGCCAAAGAAGACAAAAACAAAATATTATCCCTGATATCTTCAATTTTATGATTAAAGAAATCTAAAAAGTCTTGTGCACTAAAGGGAGAGGAGTCTTCAGTTGTTTTTGGTTGGATAAGTTTAGCAACTGTTCCAAAGAGAAACCTGGGGTTATGCCGGTTTTCTCTTATAAGAGATGAAAAATAGGTAGTCTTTGCAGTGCTGAGGGCGTGCTTATAGGTGTTTACACACAAACTTTTGATAATTTAGATTTGTTTTTGACTTGCGCCATTTGCGTTCAAAACTCCTGCAGGTCGTCTGGTTGGTCTGGGCTTTGTCCTGAGGGGTGCCACTGAGTCGGTGATGGCCGAGAGGGTTGCATGGACCTCTTCTGTGTAGGCCTCTACTGAGTTTCCAGGTGTAGTTAAATTAGAAAGAACATCTGTCAGCCGTGTGCCAATCATTTCCATTGCAGCTGCGCTAAAATTTAATGAAGACACTACGCATTTGTCTGAATTTGAGGGAAATGTGTAACTTATCTCGAACTCTACCAGTGAGTGATCTGAGACAGCAGATGAAAGAGAGGAGACAAAGAGATTGGAGACATCTATTCCCCGAGCCAAAACAAGATCAAGATAGTTTCCACTAATGTGTGTGGGCTCATGAACAAACTGGTTGAAAGACATGGTCGCAAGCAGTGATTGAAATGCTCTGGCCAGAGGATCACACTCCTTATTTAGATGAATATTAAAGTCTCCAACTAGAAGGATGTTATCAGCATGGGTTATTAAGTCCGAGAGGAAAACTCCAAACTCGTCCAAGAAAGAAGAGTAGGGACCCAGAGGGCGATAGATTACAGCTAAATAAAATGTCTTCCTTCTGTTTATTTGAGAAGAAATATGTTTAATGAGTAACACTGAAAGAGTTAAATTTTGGCTGTGATGATGTACCTGTAAAGCAAAATGCAGCTTTATAAATGGCTGCAACACCACCACCCAGTTTCGACGTGCGACCTACCTGTGCATACGCATAATCAGGGGGAGAGGCTTCATTTAGTGGCAGAAAAACATTGGGCCTAAGCCAAGTTTCACAAAGACAAAGTAAATCCAAGCTATGAGAAGCAATAAGATCATTAATTATGAGTGCTTTGGAGGAAAGAGACCGCACATTCAGGAGACCGATCTTCAGTCTTGATGTAGAGCTGACATTTGAAGCTGGTCCAGTGGAGAGATAGCGACAGGAAAAAGTTGTCGAGCTCTAACAGTTCTGCTTGGTTTAAAAGATTGCCTCTGAGTTATAATAACATGAGGACAGGATGCTTTTGGGGCACTGATTCTGTGAGTTTTCAGATGTGTTTGAGGACTAAATAAATTCACCATATCTAACAGATTTAGGCAGTAGACGTCAGGATGACACGGCCTAACAGAGCCGTCTGCAACCTTTACCATTCAAAGAGCCATTTGGACCCATTTCCTACAGTAAAGAAAACACTGGGAGCCACAAAAAACTTTTGACATTTAAAATGAAATAACACTGCATATAACACTGCACACATTTTTTTGCCTTTATGCTATGTATAAACAAACTATAATGTGTTATATTTATGAAATCAATGAACGACTGCAGAGAAAACTAAACTACATTTCTGCATGCAACAAAAACATTTTGAATAAAAAAAATACATTCGGTTGAAGGATATGATACTCACTGTCTATTTGAGTTCTTCTTGTATTTATGAAAAAAACATAAATTATCCACCAGCAGCAAACAATGGGAGCAGAGCAGATTGACTACATTTACATTTACATTTACATTTAGTCATTTAGCAGACGCTTTTATCCAAAGCGACTTACAAGTGAGGAAAACAATGGAAGCAATTTCAACAACACAAGGTAACAAAAAGCATAAGCGCACAAAAACTAGTCAGTTAAAACCTAGCACAGCATACAAAGCTAAGGATAGGAAATATATTTTTTTTTTAATAGGAATTGATAGAAAGGAAGTTAAGAATTCAGTGTTTGTCAGTCAGGTGTTGACAAAAGAGATATGTTTTCAAGCGTTTTTTAAAGATGTCTACAGAATCTGCTGATCTTGTAGCAGCAGGTAGATCATTCCACCAATGTGGAACAGATCCAGAGAAAGTACGCAAGAGTGATTTTTTTCCTTTTGGGATGGTACAACCAGACGTTGTTCATTTGCAGATCGCAGGGATCTGGTAGGAACATAGGTCTGTGTTAGTGAGTGAAGATATGAGGGGGCGGAGCCAGTGGTGGTCTTGTAGGCCAAGAGCATAGCTTTGAACTTAATGCGTGCCTCAACCGGGAGCCAGTGTAAGCTAATGAGGAGAGGAGTTACGTGCGCTGTCTTCGGTTTTTTAAAGACCACTCTTGCTGCTGCATTCTGGATGAGCTGCAGAGGTTTGGTTGTGCAGGCAGGGAGTCCAGCCAGAAGAGCATTGCAATAATCCAGTTTGGACAAGACAAGAGCCTGAACTAGGATTTGCGTCGAGTGCTCCGATAGGAAAGGTCTAATTTTCCTAATGTTGTAGAGAATGAATCTACAGGACCTGGTGGTGCTGACAACATGACTTGTGAAGTTTAGTTGATCATCAATTACCACTCCCAGATTTATGGCAGTGCTGGACGGTGTAATGGTTGATGAGCCTAGTTAAATGGAGAGGTTGTGGTGGGTCTTTGGGTTAGCAGGAATCACTAGCAGTTCTGTTTTTCCAAGGTTCAGCTGCAGGTGATGGTCCTGCATCCAGAGTGAGATGTCACTCAGGCACGCCGAGACATGAGCAGAGACCGTCGGATCATCAGGTTGAAATGACAAGTGGAGTTGAGTGTCATCTGCAGCAGTGATAGGAAAAGCCATGCTTCTGAATGAGAGAGCCAAGAGATGTCATGTATATGGAAAAGAGTAGCGGTCCAAGCACTGAGCCCTGTGGCACCCCTGTATTAAGATGTTGGGACTCAGAGACCTCATCTCTCCAGGATACTCTGAATGACCTACCCGAGAGGTAAGTCTTGAACCATTGTAACGCCACTCCAAAGACACCCATCGCACTGAGAGAAGACAAGAGGATGTGATGGTTAACGGTGTCAAAGGCAGCAGACAGATCCAGTAAGATGAGGACAGATGACTTGGATGTTGCCTTTGCCAGTCTCAGGGCTTCGATGACTGAGAGCAGAGCAGTTTCGGTGGAATGTCCGCTCTTGAACCCAGACTGGTTCTGGTCCAGGAGGTTGTTTCGTGTGAGAAAGGAGGAGAGCTGGTTAAACACAACTCGCTCCAGAGCTTTGGCAGTAAAGGGAAGGAGGGAAACCGGTCTGTAGTTTTCTAACAGTGAAGGGTTGAGAGTGGGTTTCTTAAGTAGTGGTGTGATGCGGGCCTCTTTGAAAGCTGTGGGGAATGACCCAGTGGAGAGAGATGAGTTGATGATGTGAGTGAGAGCAGGCACGACAGATGGAGAGATGGCCTGAAGGAGATGTGTGGGGATGGGATCTAGCGGACAGGTGGTAGGGTGGTTAGAACTAATGACCTTGGAAACGTCCGCTTCTACAAGTAAGGAGCTGCATCAGGCAAAAGAGGGGAAGATGCTTCCACCCTGAACTTGCGCTAACAGTTTTATTTTTCTGTTCTACAAATATTGCTGTTTTCTTATCATCTTACTTGATTGGAAAAAAACTAAATTTGTGGTAAAAGTACTAAAGCTTGCAAGTAGTCTATGGGCTGTGCCATGTTGCCAGCTGTTGTTTACACTTGATGTGAGTTGATCAATTGTGCTCAGCTTTTTCTCGTTACAAATGCTGCAAAGTTGTGTTAGAGATTTGCTTCAGAAATGAAGAGAATCATCTGACTGTGGCTTGGGTGAAGGGAATTTCTTGGAATACAGTTTTGGATGTTGTTTTTGCTCAATACCATCTGTGCATGGGGAGAAAGCTGCTTGACGGCAATTGAATTATCATCAACACCAGTGTCTTTGTCCGTAGCAGCGGTAGTTTAATTAGCATCTGTGAGAGGGAGCAATCTTCATCTGCCTTTAGGTCGCATGGATTACCTTAAAAGACCTGTGACACACCGTTTTATGGATTTGACTCAATTTGTCACAGCATAATGTGTTATCACCTAAAAAATCATTATGCAAATACTTCCTTTTGCTTCATTTAAATTAATTCATTAAATCTATGCATTATCATGAACCCAAACCAAAAGCTTGAAAGTCATTTAAATATTTAAAAAAGGCACCAATAACTTTATGTTATGTGACATTCAATGGTTGAATGGCGTGGAACGATAGAGGTGTATTGTCCTTCATTCAAAATGATTTGTGTGAGTTCCGTAGTGCTTTTTGGAACCAAATGCTCTACTGCTTTTGATTTACTCTCATTAGCAGTATTCAAGCTTGTTGAATGTGGAGAGGGATAAGGCAGGGTAATATACATATGTATCTCAAAATTGTCTTGTAAATTAAATTAGACTTAAATCTGTATTCAAGAAAAAAGTGTTTATTGTAGATAAAAATATAATGAAAGATAAAACACTTCTGAGACCATATTCATAGGTTTAATTAGAATTTTAATCCAAATTGTTAGGTTCTTCTTTTTTTAAATACATAGTTAACACTTTTGGTTAAAATAAATGAATACCTAAAGACCTTTAAACTAAACTATAAAAAATCAGTTCCAGAGTAACTTTAGATCTAATAAAAAATCATGTGAGGACCGCAATGCTAAGTGTGTCGGAAGCTAAACCAAAGGCTATTTGAAACAAACAAAAAAATTATTAAATAAAAAAAATAGTGAAAGGACTTTAATACAATACCATTAGGCAGGGTTTGGTAGTGGCTCATCTATTGACTTGCAGTCCCCTGTAGTAAGGACTAGATATTTTTTAACAAAATACTACCTTTTAAATGCCTGTACATTTTTTATCTTTGTTTGAAGAGGTTTTGAAAACATTTTACAACCAGATCATGTTTGTTAGTTCATTTGCAAAAACAGAAAAATGCCATTTTGGAAATCAGTGAACTAAGGCTTGTAATTTATTCTTTGCATAGCCCTGTTTTCAAAGACCAAATCCATATTAGTGGTACTAATTGGACAAAGCCACTCAAGTTCGATTTGACTGATATCAGCTTTAACAAATAATAAAATAAATACAAAACTGACAATTTATAAAAGTGGAGTTATTTGCTTTTGCAATTGAACTCTTCAAATGAGAACTGTTTTTTAAACATTTTACCCGGATAAATAAAGGTTAAAAAAAAAACTCCACCAATTCCTCAGAACATGAACGTTTGAACCATTTTCTTCATTCTACAGTGGCTAACTTAACAAATATCCACTTGTTTGGTTATATGCAATAAAATAATCCAGACAAGAAACAATTACAGCTATTTAGGGAGATTTATTTTCATAATTTCTCAGATCTGTATTTTTTTTTAATCCTGTCTCATGGTTGTCAATGTGTTTACAGCAGTCTTGACCTTAATAAAAAATTTTTTAACACATACTTTACTGTAAATTAACTCCTTTGAGGTTATATTACAAGTTACACTTTCAAGCACTTAATGATTAAAAATGCTTTCTTTGATCCAGTTGTACACATTATTACAGTCAGAAAACAAATTTAATTTGGAGGCCGTAACCCTGACGTCACTCCACTGAGACACCAGCTCTGACCTGTCCTCTCTCTCTCTCTCCTCTTACTGGCTACAACGTCCTCGTGCCGTGCTGTCGCGCGCCTCACTTCTGTTTTCTTCTTTACCGCCTCTGAGCCAATGCTCTAGTCTGAACACACGTCTGCTGTTGCTCAGAGGAGGCTTTCTTCACACTCTCTCCGGTCTGTTGCCTAGTGCACTCTACCGCTCTTTGGACAAAAAGGACGCAACATCGCTTTGAGAGTCTTTAAACACTGCGACAGCTCGTTCAGGTGAGTAAACCGTCAAACTAAGGACTTTTACTTTACATTGAAACGAGTGTTAATTTGCCACGAGGATTGTTAGCAACAGCAACACTTCAACGAACTCCTGTAGTTTGACAGTAAAGGCTTGTGTAAAATCACTTTACATTAATTTTCTTTTTAATTTACATATTTTTAGTTTGGTATTCAAAGCCTGTTTTTACAGTAAACAGCCTATGCCCATACTGCTTTAATTGAAGATGTAAATTTTTTTGTAATGGAATAGTGAAGGTTTGTCATTTCAAAATAATTATACAAGCACAACACTTTTTTATTCTTTCTTCAGCTTTATTAGTTTTTCTATTTCTTATTTTTGACATTTAAAAGTTATTCATCACTAAAAGAGCAAGTTAAAAAGTATCAGTTAAAAGAGAGACAAAAATAGTAATGCTTTTGGTTCAAGTAAATATGCTCATTTAAATTAATGACAGGCTATACTAGGTTTTGTGAACACGGACTCTTTTTACTTTATTAGGATAAGAATGGTTAACACATTTGAAAGCTTTTGGTTCAAGCTGAAATATCACCCTCTATCTTGTGGTAATAAAGGTTTGATTCATACATATTGTATGTCTACAATAAATATTGACTTTTTTAATTGTTTGCGACTGAAAATACTCACATAATCATTACTTTCCTGGGGAAGCTGTGTTGATGCTAGAAATCAATACAAGAAATTACCTTATTTTTGGTACAGGTCATGTTGTGAATGAACAAGCTTATTAGGAAGGAATACAGAGCCTAAGTTTCTCCTGGAGATGCCATTATTCACCCAATTTGATTTAAATAAAAAAATAAAAGCCAGTTTTAATTTTGATTCCCTTTATGTCATAACTTGATTTTTACATTTGTTTGCCATGTTAAAAGGAAGCCTTAGTGAAAAAAATGTTCTCTCAATACAACAGTACAAAATACACAAACATTTTTGGCTAAACAGACCGAACAAAACAACCGAGTGATGTGGCTCAACAATTAACAAAACAAAAATTAAGATATTTATATAGTCTCAACTTGTGAAATACATATATTGATAGATTGTTAAATACTGAACAAAAATATAAACGCAACACTTTTTTGTTTGCCCCCATTTTTGATGAGCTGAACTCTTAGACTTTTTCTATGAACACAAAAGACCTATTTCTGTCATGATTCATGTCTGTTTTATATTGTTTCCGGTTTGTATTGTATTCAATGGACTTTATTTTGAAATGTCGTGCCCTTGTCTGTGTCCATGCTTGACTTCCTGCCTTGTGTTTTTCCCTCCTGTGTGATTACCTGCTCCGCCCTAATATGTTTCACCTGTCCCTTGTTGTCTGTGTCTATTTATACCTGTTTGTCCTTCCCCTCAGTACCAGGTCATTGTCATTGTCTCTGTCACCGTCACCGTCACCCGTAAGTTTGGTCTGTGTTCCTTTTGTCGCCACTTGTTAATTTTCTAGTCCGTGGTTTTGGTATTTTGCCTGTGTTTTCGGTTCTGGGAGAATTTTGGTTTTTTTTGGATTTTTGTATGCGTCTGTTTCTCTTAAAAATAAATTTGGTTTAAACGTTTTCTTGGAGTTTGGGTTGTTTGCATTGGAGTCTTCCTGTTCCTGAGCCCGCGGCCATGACAGAAAACTCCAGACATGGCAACGACAGAGAACTCCAGACAGGGCAACGACAGAGAACTCCAGACAGGGCAACGACAGGAAACTCCGGACATGCTGGGAGAACAAGGAACAAAACTCATGGACAGGCTGGGAGAACAAGGAACAAAAACTCATGGACAGGCTGGGAGAACAAGGAACAAAACTCATGGACAGGCTGGGAGAACAAGGAACAAAAACTCATGAACAGGCTGGGAGCACAAGGAACAAAAACTCGTGAACAGGCTGGGAGAACAAGGAACAAACTCATGAACAGGCTGGGAGAACAAGGAACAAAAACTCATGGACAGGCTGGGAGAACAAGGAACAAAACTCATGGACAGGCTGGGAGAACAAGGAACAAAAACTCATGAACAGGCTGGGAGAACAGGGAACAAAAACTCATGAACAGGCTGGGAGGACAAAGAACAAAAACTCATGAACAGGCTGGGAGAACAAAAACCAAAAAAACAAAGGGCCAGGCTGGGAGGACAACAGAGACGACCAGACGAGGAGAGGCCAGGCGAGGAAGGACCGTGGGGCGACCAGGCGAGGATGAAACCAGACGAGGAAGGACCAAACGAGGGATGAACCAGACGAGGGATGAACCAGACGAGGAAGGACCAGGCGAGGAATGAACCAGACGAGGGATGAACCAGACGAGGAAGAACCAGAGGATGAACCAGACGAGGGATGAACCAGAGGGATGAACCAGACGAGGGATGAACCAGACGAGGGATGAACCAGGCGAGGGATGAACCAGGCGAAGGGCGAACCAGACGAAGGACGAACCAGACGGCGACGAACCAGACCAGGCGAAGGGTGAACCAGACGAAGGATGAACCAGACGAAGGATGAACCAGACCAGACGAGGGATGAACCAGGCGAGGGATGAACCAGACGGGACGAACCAGACGAAGGGCGAACCAGACGAAGGGTGAACCAGACGAAGGATGATGAACCAGACGGCGAAGGATGAACCAGACCAGACGGAGGATGAACCAGACGGAGGATGAACCAGACGGCGATGAACCGAACCAGACGAAGGATGAACCAGAGAGAAGGAGCCAGACGAGGGAAGGAGCCAGACGAGGAAGGAGCCAGACGAGGGAAGGAGCCAGACGAGGGAAGGAGCCAGACGAGGAAAGGGGCCAGACGAGGAAAGGGGCCAGACGAGGGAAGGGGCCAGACGAGGGAAGGGGCCAGACGAGGGAAGGAGCCAGACGAGGGAAGGAGCCAGACGAGGGAAGGAGCCAGACGAGGGAAGGAGCCAGACGAGGAAGGAGCCAGGCGAGGGAAGGAGCCAGACGAGGGAAGGAGCCAGACGAGGGGATGAGCCAGACGAGGGAAGGAGCCAGACGAGGGAAGGAGCCAGACGAGGGAAGGAGCCAGGAAGGAGCCAGGCGAGGGTGAGCCACTCGAGGGTGAGCCACTCGAGGTGAGCCACTCGAGGGTGAGCCACTCGAGGAGAGCCAGACGAGGGGATGAGCCAGACGAGGGGATGAGCCGCTCTGGGGGCCGAGACGTACTCTCAGGAAAACTCTCTGGGGGCTGAGACGTACTCTCAGGAAAACTCTCTGGGGCTGAGACGTACTCTCAGGAAAAACTCTCTGGGGGCTGAGACGTACTCTCAGGAAAACTCTCTGGGGCTGAGGCAAAGACTCTGAAAACAGTTCTGGGGGCTGGGGCGAAGACTCTGGAAACAGTTTTGGCGCTGAAGCGAAGACTCTGGAAACAGTTCTGTGGCTGAAGCGAAGACCCTGGAAACAGTTCTGGGCTGACACGAAGACTCTGGAAGACGGTTCTGGGGCTGACACGAAGACTCTGGAAAAACAGTTCTGGGGCTGACACGAAGACTCTGGAAAACAGTTCTGGGGCTGACACGAAGACTCTGGAAAACAGTTCTGGGGCTGACACGAAGACTCTGGAAAACAGTTCTGGGACTGACACGAAGACTCTGGAAAACAGTTCTGGGGCTGACACGAAGACTCTGGAAAACAGTTCTGGGGCTGACACGAAGACTCTGGAAAACAGTTCTGGGGCTGACACGAAGACTCTGGAAAACAGTTCTGGGACTGACACGAAGACTCTGGAAAACAGTTCTGGGACTGACACGAAGACTCTGGAAAACAGTTTTGGGGCTGACACGAAGACTCTGGAAAACAGTTCTGGGGCTGACACAAAGACTCTGGAAAACGGTTCTGGGGCTGACACGAAGACTCTGGAAAACAGTTCTGGGGCTGACACGAAGACTCTGGAAGACAGTTCTGGGGCTGGAGTCTCAGTTCAGACCAGGTCATTCTGTCATGGCCGGGCTCAGGAACAGGAAGACTCCAATGCAAACAACCCAAACTCCAAGAAAACGTTTAAACCAAATTTATTTTTAAGAGAAACAGACGCATACAAAAATCCAAAAAAAACCAAAATTCTCCCAGAACCGAAAACACAGGCAAAATTCCAGAGGAAATGAAAATACCAAAACCACGGACTAGAAAATTAACAAGTGGCGACAAAAGGAACACAGACCAAACTTACGGGTGACGGTGACAGAGACGGAGACGGAGACAGAGACAATGACAATGACCTGGTACTGAGGGGAAGGACAAACAGGTATAAATAGACACAGACAACAAGGGACAGGTGAAACATATTAGGGCGGAGCAGGTAATCACACAGGAGGGAAAAACACAAGGCAGGAAGTCAAGCATGGACACAGACAAGGGCACGACATTTCAAAATAAAGTCCATTGAATACAATACAAACCGGAAACAATATAAAACAGACATGAATCATGACAATTTCTCTCAAATACTGTTCACAATTCTATCCAAATGTGTGTTAGTGAGTACTTCTCCTTTGCCGAGATAATCCATCCACCTCCCAGTGTGGCATATCAAGATTCTGATTAGAGAGCATGATTATTGCACAGGTGTGCCTTAGGCTGGCTACATTAAAAGTAGTTAAAATGTGCAGTTTTATTACACAGCACAATGCCACAGATGTCGCAAGTTTTGAGGAAGCGTGCAATTGACATGCTGACTGCAGAAATGTCCACCAGAGCTGTTGCCCTTGAACTGAATGTTAATTTCTCTACCATAAGCCATCTCCAAAGGCGTTTCAGAGAATTTGGCAGTACATCCAACCAAAAGTTTAGATCACCTGTGATCTGTTTGCTTGTAAATGCTTGTAATTAGTGTGTTTATGTAAAAGGTTAGTGAGTTTCTGGACTCCTGGCAGACCCTTGCATCTTTCATCCAGTGCTCAACTGGCGGTTCTGTTTTCTGAGTCAGCGAAAGAATTGTCAAAGGATCTCAGGAAAGGGTAATTACACTGTGTAAAATAGGAAAGGGGTATAAAAAAATATAGCCAAGGAATTGAGAATGCTAATCAGCAGTGTTCAAACTCTAATTAAGAAGTGTAAAATGTTGAAACCAATCCAAGGTCAGGTAGACCAACAAAAAATTAGCTACAACTGCCAGGAAAATTGTTTTGGATGCTAAGAAATACCCACAAATAACTTTAG
>JALDNG010003425.1:0-25504 GCA_024349245.1 Neodontobutis hainanensis | reverse complement strand
TTTTTGGAGCAAGCATTGATTATGCGTGACACGGACTCAAATTGAGGGACGCATGAATTCGCTTCAAATGCTGTGGCGCACGCATGGTGGATGATTACGTCAAACTGCGGTCACTTGTGGCTCAAGTTTCTGTTGATAATTCGTCTGATTTGAAGTGGAACGCTGTAGTTTTTGTCTCAAAGGTAAAGGTTATTAATCTGGCTGCTCAGTGGTTGGACAGAGCAGAGCACTGAGGTCAGGTCGTCTTGTGGAGAAGTCCAAAGTAAACTTGTGACACTTGAAAAACTAGTTTTAGACTTTGGTGTGAGCTTGGTGATGGTTAACCCGCCTTTGGGTCAGGAATAGGTCTCTCACTGTTGTTTGTGCTTACGGGCCAAATGGCAGTGCAGAGTACCCGGTCTTCTTGGAGTCTCTGGGAGTTGTGCTGGAAAGTGCTCCGACCGGGGACTCTGTCGTTCTACTGGGGGACTTCAACGCTCACGTTCACGCAGCGACAGTGACACCTGGAGGGGCATGATTAGGAGGAACGGCCCCCCTGATCTGAACCGAGTGGTGTTCTGTTATTGGACTTCTGTGCTAGCAACAGTTTGTCCATAACAAACACCATGTTCAAGCATAAGGGTGTCCACCAGTGCACGTGGCACCAGGACACCAGGAGATCAGATGAAGTTGATCATCGATCTCCGGCCGTATGTCTTGGACTCTTGGGTGAAGAGAGGCGGAGCTGTCAACTGATCACCACCTGGTGGTGAGTTGGATCCGATGGCGGGGAGAAAGTATGACAGACTCAGCAGGCCCAAATGTACTGTGGCGACTGTTGGGAATATTTAGCAGAGCCCCTGTCAGAGATCTTTAAGTCCCACCTCCGGCAGAGCTTCGACCAGATCCCGAGGGAGGTTGGAGACACTGAGTCCGAGTGGACCATGTTCTCCACCTCCATTGATCGATGCGGCCACTCGAAGCTGTGGCCGTAAAGTCTCCGGTGCCTGTCGTGGCAGCAACCCCCGAACCCGGTGGTGGACACCGGAAGTAAGGGATGCTGTCAAGATGAAGAAGTAGACCTACCGAGCCTGGTTGGCTCGTGGGACTCCTGAGGCAGCTGATAGGTACCGGCAGTCCAAGCGGACTGCAGCTCGGGTGGTTGTCACCTCTGCAACATCGCGTGGCGTTTGGGGACAGTACCCCTGGACTGGCAGACCGGGGTGGTGGTCCCTCTTTTTAAGAAGAGGGACCGGAGGGTGTGTTCCAACTACAGAGGGATCACACTCCTCAGCCTCCCCGGGAAAGTCTATGCCAGGTACTGGAGAGGAGAATGCGGCCGATAGTCGAACCTCAGATTCAGGAGGAACAATGCGGTTTTTGTCCCGGTCGTGGAACACTGGACCAGCTTTATACCCTCTCCAGGTGCTGGAGGGTTTATGGGAGTTTGCCCAACCAGTCCACATGTGCTTTGTGGATCTGGAGAAGGCATAAGATTGTGTCCCTCGTGGTGCCCTGTGGGGGGTGCTCTGGGAGTATGGGGTCCGGGGCCCTTTGCTAAGGGCTATCCGGTCCCTGTACGACCGGAGCAGGAGCTTGGTTCATTGCCGGCAGTAAGTCAGACCTGTTCCCTGTGAATGTTGGACTCCGGCAGGGCTGCCCTTTGTCACCGGTCCTGCCCCGGATCTTTATGGACAGGATTTCTAGGCAGAGCCAGGGGCCGGAGGGAGTCTGGTTTGGGGACCACAGGATCTCGTCTCTGCTTTTTGCAGATGATGTTGTCCTGTTGGCTCCATCAGACCAGGACCTTCAGCTGCACTGGGACGGTTTGCAGCCGAGTGTGAAGCGGCTGGGATGAGGATCAGCACCGCCAAGTCTGAGACCATGGTTCTCAGTCGGAAAAGGGTGGCTTGTCCCCCTCCAGGTTGGTGGAGAGCTCCTGCCTCAAGTGGAGGAGTTTAAGTATCTCGGGTTCTTGTTCACGAGTGAGAGAAGGAAGGAGCGTGAGATCGACAGACGGATTGGTCGATGTACCGGTCTGTCGTGGTGAAGGGGCTGAGCTGTAAGGCAAAGCTCTCGATTTACCAGTCGAACTACGTTCCTGCTCTCACCTATGGTCATGAGCTTTGGGTCATGACCGAAAGAACAAGATCCTGGATACAGGCGGCCGAAATGAGCTTTCTCCGCAGAGTGGCGGGCGCTCCCTTAGAGATAGGGTGAGGAGCTCGGTCACTCGGGAGGAGCTCAGTAGAGCCGCTGCTCCTCCACATCGAGAGGAGCAGCTGAGGTGGCTCGGGCATCTGTTTCGGATGCCTCCTGGACGCCTCCCTAGGGAGGTGTTCCGGGCATGTCCCACCGGGAGGAGACCTCGGGGAAGACCTAGGACACGCTGGAGGGACTATGTCTCTCAGCTGGCCTGGGAACGCCTCTAGAGGAAGTGTCTGGGGAGACTGGGAAGTCTGGGCATCTCTGTTTAGACTGCTGCCCCCGTGACCCGGCCCCGGATAAGGGGAAGAAGATGGATGGATGGAGTCCCAAGCCATAAAAATAGCAACTAAAGTTCACTCGAGTCCAAGTCACCAAGTCTCAAGTCCCCATCACTGGATAACATACCATCCTTCACAGAAACCTGGATATTTAATATTGTATTCAAATCAGACCAAATCAGTAACATACCATCATTACACAATAACATTCTATTAATACATTGTTTGAAATAATTACTCAAATGTCATGCATAAAAATAAAATGTAATTGAAGATTCTCAGTCATCCAGGTCATCTTAAAGAAATAGTTAAACTAAAAGCATCTGGACTCTGGAGTTTTGAAGGTGAAGACGTTTCGTCTCTAATTCCACTTTATAAATTAACAAAACATCTTCACCTTAAAAACTGAGTCCTTTTGCTTTAACCTTTTCTGATGACCTGGATGGCTGAGACCAAAAAAGGTTTAGACCAGGTTTTATGAGGTTCAGACCAGGTTTTATGAGGTTCAGACCAGGTTTTATTAAGTTTAGAGCAGGTGGTTCCTGTTTTTGGCTGTGACTGTGTTGCTTCCTTTTGTCAGCAGAAATAACCCCGCCTCCTTTTCTTCCAGGTTGAATGCTATTGGCTGTCGACTGCACAGGCCACACCCAGTGATCATTGCTTAGAGACAAAGTTGAACCAGTGTGAAACAAATGAAGCCTAAGTTTCCAGGTTTGGATTTGTTTGGTTCGGACCAAACTTAACCACCTCCCGGAGACCAGGTGATGACGCTGACCCCAGACAGTGTGAGGAGAGCCTTCAGAAGGATCAATGCACGCAAAGCTCCGGGCCCTGACAACATCCCTGTTCGTGTACTGAGCGACTGTGCAGCAGAACTCACTGATGTCTTCAGACATTTTTCACATCTCACTGAGCTCAGAAAAAGCTGCAGTTGTTGGACAAATACCAGGATCTGAAGAGGAGCGGAAACTGGAGAACTTCTTGAGCAAAAAGAGGCAGAGGAACGCTGGAAAAGACCGGAGGAAACTGCCCCGCAGCACTCGAACACATCACGAGGCCTTCACTGACCCCTGCAGAGAAAGGCCTGTGTTTAGTCCTCAGTGATCCTTCTCCTGCAGCAGGTCACAGTTTAAATCTCTCTAATATTCATCTGCTGCATTCAAACAATGTTCTGTGGTGTTTCTGAGCTTTTAGTGCAAACAGGAAATAAATCTGTAAAAACACAGGTAAATTAAACTATTAGACCATACTTTCTGTCATCAGCCCTGTTTATTTCAGAATAATGTCAGGTGTGTTACAGGTGAGTTCCACAGGTGTGTTCACTTGACCTGATGTGCTTCAACAGCAGCTGTTTGTCTGGCCTCAGAGTTTATCAGCTGCTGCACTAAAGAGCAGCTTCAGGTGTGTATCTGGTCCACCTTCACCTCTAAAATAACTCGCACTCATCGAGGCGTCACAAGGACCATTCAAATGAACTGCTGCTGTCTGCGTTCAGCTCTAAAACTAACGAAGCGTCAGAATCATTTACTGTGGAAGTGTGTCAGAAGACTTCTGGATCTGAGCAGGTATTCTGAGTTCTTCCACTGACGTTTGTCTTTGGAAATAATTTCAAGAACCAGTTTGACTGAAAAAAGGCAAAGGAAGAGTTCAAACAGACTTTATTGATACGTGTCTGAAGTGATGAGAGTGAAATGTAGAGTTTCCTTGTTTTATCCATTATTTCTCTTAAATTTAATGTTAATCTTTTAAACAGAAGTCCTCTGCTTTGGTTCTGCTCTGGTCTCATTGTTTCCAGGCTGAAGACATTAGGGCCCTGTCAGACTGGATCAGGAGGTCAGAGGTGAGTTCAGGGTTAACCCTGGGTTTTCAGCTTCAGAAGCTGGTTCATGTTTTCTCAAGGCAGATCTCTGGTAACTGCTAACGTGCCCTTGAGCAGGTTAAGTCTGTAAAAACACTGACCAATCAGGACGACCTTTGCTTCATTCTTATGAAGAATTGAACCTGATAATTCATTTTGAAGTGTAAGATGTCTTCATCTTCTCTCATTAATCTTAGAAAAAAATATTACAACAGTTTGACCTATTATTGAACTTCCTGTTTCTACACTTGTTCATATTTAAACTCTTGGTTCTTGTTTAATTTTTTTTCTTTTACATTTTAAAATTGTTCACATTTAACATTAAGTATTTTTTTCTCAACTGAAAACTCAACTGTGTCATTTAGAAGACAAACTATCACAATAGAATATTTCCATTGATGGAACAAACATAGACTTTAAATTTAAATTAAACATGAGATTGATGTGAGTTTGTTTGTGAGTGGGATCTGTGTTATAAGAGTTTTTGTTGAGTTTTATTTGTCAGGTACACAGTTATATACAGAATATTTATAGAATAATTATATACAACCAGCAGTGAAATGTAGACGCAGTGCAACATAAACATTTATACAAAGATTGAAGCTACACCAACACAGCCATTTGTTCAGGCGCCAAGATCTTCCGGAAAATGAAATAAGGCATTGTACAAACATCAAACACATCAAACATATCTGCAGTTGTAGTTATAGGAATGACAGCACACGCAGTCACGTGATGGATTTTTAAAATGGCTTACACTGAGGAGGGGGACAAGGGGGTAGAGTCCAGGGTCAGACAGATGTAAATATGGCAGACTCTTGGTTTGGGCTGGTGTTAGGATAGAGTCAAGGCCTCTGTTGAGCGATGTTTTGGCTGTGCGTTGGAGAGGCTCTGTGACCTTGAGGAACGGGAAGTCTCAAGAGATAAGATAAGACCCAGCTGCTTCCAAAGGGACAAGGCGCACGTCCATTTTGTGGAGTAACCTTGATGTTACCTATGCTTTGTCAGAACTGTAATACAATACAACGCAACTCAAATGGTCCGTTTTCTCTATGTTATCCCTCTTCTCTGGATGAAAACCCCTTCATAAGCAGCGTAGTAGCTCAAAGGTCTGACTCCTGGTGTTAAAGTTCTTTCTCTATTGTCCACAGTCTGTGTGAAGATGTCGAGTCAGCTCCTCGGATTGTGCGTCTCTTTGATGTAATTCTTTAAACTGTCACTCATGACACAGAAGCAGTTTATCGATTCTTAGGAGTCCAGCAGCAGCTGAAGCAAAGAAATTAGAGAAAAGTATGAGACGAGACAAAACAAGACATAAAAAGCACAGCAGAGAGCAGGAGCAGAGGGAAGACACGTCCGCCTTGTCTGAAGTCAGGAAGTGGAAGTTACAGATTAAATGAGCAGTCAATGGAGATGGTATATGATTTATAAATAATAGACAGGTTTAATCCTTGACAGGAGAAGCAAAACAGACACACGTAACAATGGTGCAGAAGGTTTTGCTTAAAGAGATAAACGATACATGGGTTTTTATCTCCAGAGTTTAGGAGGAGATGACAGTTGCTGCCTCCACTTTTCCCATAACATAGAGGAATATGTCATGAACAGAATGAACAGTACTAATAATACGATAATATAATATTATAATAAGATAATATTATATAAGCTTACAATACCCATAACAATCTGTCTCTGTCAAAGAAACTGGAAAAGAACTGTTCCTCTGTTTTATCCAATCAGACCAGCCCAAACTCAAAATACAAAGTCCATCTCTGATCATTTAAGTGTGTTTGGAGTCTTTTATCATCTTTTCTAACATGTGTGAGTGTGTGAGGTCAGGTAGACTGGACTATCTGATCAGCAGTGAGGATGTTTCTCTACAAGAGGACACTCTCAGTCCCACAGAGTTAACAACACACTGAGAGTCAACAGACCAGAGTCCAAACCCAGGAAACAGAGTCTGAGTGAATGTGGTGTTGAAGGTGTGGAGGTGGGTCAGTTGGTCAGAGGAGACTGTGTAGAAGGACAGAGAGCCAGCAGGACAGTCCACATACACTGCTACTGTCCCAGAAGAGGACGAGGAGTGACGGAGGAGGGTTTGGTTGTTATTATGACAAACATAGTAACCAACTTTAGAGCAGATCAGACTCCAGGACTGATCGTTGAATCCAAACACACAGTCGTTAATGTCTCCTTTTCTTCTGATTCCTCTGTAAGACACTGATATATAAACCCCTCTCCTCCACTGGACCTCCCAGTAACAGCGACCAGTCAGACCAGTCGAACACAGCAGCTGAGACCTGTTCTCAAATCTGTCCTGATGATCTGGATATGGCTGCTCCTGATACACAAGTGTCACCTTCTTGTTGTTGTCAGACAGTTTGAGGAGTCTGTGAGCTGTGTTTGGATCCAGTGTGAGTTCACAGAAATCTGATGGAGAGAAGACACAATACAGCTGCAGTTAGTCCTCTGTCCTCTCTGAACACATGAGATCAACACAAATGTACAAGAGTCTGTTTGATGGAAAAGTCATATTAGAAGAAAGACTTGTGTTTTCTTTGATTTCTCTCATTTTGTCCAACAGCGCTGTGCTCTGGGATCGATAAGTCACTGACACAGCTTTAATCCAACACATTTTCTAAGGTGTGTTCCTGCTGCATTGAGGCTTGTGTTCAGGTCTAAAGACACACTGGGGGTGAGTGTAACTCTGCTACAGACACACTCTCATACAGCTCCAGCTTATACAGGTGTCTGCAGGCCTCTATGAGTCTGAGTCACACTAACTCTGCAACAAACTACTGCTGCATCACTTTTACAACCATCACTGTCTCAGAGTCACACACACACACTTTTCAGGACAATGTGGAAAAGACATGACTTTTGTCCCTGAATTTGTGTCTGGCTCAGAGTTTGGACAGAGACAGATCCCATTGTAAGTCCAGTAAGTCCAGTAATGAATAGGGTTTGTCTGAGTCAACAAAAGGTCAGGCTCAGTGACACATCAATGACAGCATTTACAATCATTATTTCTCACTTTACATCAAGTGGAAGAGAAGAAACATCTGCAGTTTGTACAAAAAGACAAACTGAGCTTCTCCAATATTTCTGAAGCTTTGAAATCTTTCTGTGAGTTTAGAGCAAAGCCTGTGGTTCAGAGATGTCTTGGTCTAAATCAATGAGACTGTCACACTTACACTTCCTGAGACCTGGTCTGATCCAGTGGACTCCAGCAGGATCCAGTCTGAAGGAAAACAGAGACATTACATCAGTCTGATCCACACAAGCTTTTCTTTTACATCTCATTGTTCCTCCTGAAGCACTCTTTGAGCCTCATTTATCAAACATGTGTCTCTGACATTTATCAATCTGAACTTCAGCAGAAGTTCACTCAGATCACATGCAGCTCTGAGCTCCAGTCCATTTACCACACTTTTACAGGATTTTACACTAAACTCAGATTAAACTTCAACAATTCACTTTAGAAAGTATTTAAGATGTACTCTGATTTTTGGTTCAAAAATTATTTTGCTGCTTTGAGAAAAAGCTGCCACACTTTTCTTCAAAAGAAACAAAGGAAAAGATAGTTTTGTAATAGTGTTCTTTTTTGTAAAAACTCAGAGCAGCGTGTATTTCATTGTCTCTGGGTCGGCTTTATTTCTTCACTTCATTGTCCAACTTGGTCAAAGGAACTTTAAAAACAAAGTTGACTGGTGTCTTCAAAATAAAGCCCAAGTGCTAAATCACCAGCATTGATGGAAAAAAGGAGCCAGTGTTTATGGACTTTAGTTTTGTTAAATACAGGTGTGTATTATTAATATCTGTAACATATTTATCTTTTTGTGTGCTGATTATTCAACTGACTGAACTAGTATATCACTCAACCTCAGCTGGTCTCTCTGGTGAGTTACAGGTAGAAGCAGGACCGATGTGGGGATTTCAGGTGGTTAGAGTCAGGTGCGTTACCTAACACGCTAACTGCACGCCAGGACCCCATTAGACGGAGGGCTGACGGATTATTGCCAGGATTTCTCAGGGAGGACTTGACATTGGACTGACATTACTTAATGTACTTTCGTGATGTACCTCTGCATTTACCAACACTGGAGGCGGGCACAGATGTACACCTGTTTGTGATGCATTATAGCTATAGTTTACATAGTTTATATATTTTTAAAGGACTTTCAGCTTCTTCCTTCAGGGGGTCTTCTTTTTCTTTTGGCTGTTCCATTTAGGGGCCGCAGCTGTGTGCGTGACCATGTTAGTCTGTTTTAAAACGTCTTTTAGCTGTCTTTAGTTATCTGGAAGATGTTTTTTAAGGTTGTTTAGGTTTATTAACGACTCCCGATTACATGAGGAATGGAATCACTTTTTATGCCCTGTTTTTATTGTTTATTTTAAACTCACAAACTCTCAGATACACTTGTGATTTCCTACTGGGATTACGATGGAGCTACCTGCACAGTATGTCGGACTCTGGTCTCAATACACAGACTGTGAATCTTCCTCCGGAATTACAAAGCAATAACTCTACAAAACCAGTTGAAAAAAGGTAGAAAGCGAGGGAAAAGGAGGGTTAGACACAACAAACCCGGAAGCTGCAGCGGAAAGAACGCATCCCTTTGCTCTCAATCATTCTGGCTAACACGCAGTCTCTGAGGAATAAAATAGATGAACTACAGGGAAATGTGATCCATCTGCGGGACTACAGGGATGTGTGTCTTATGGCTTTTACAGAAACCTGGTTAAATAATGCAGACTCAGCCCTGGAGTCTGTCTCTATTTAAACCAGAGATGGTGCAGTAACATTACTGTAAGAGAGCAGCTGTGTCTCCCGGACATCGAACTCCTGTCCGTGTCTTTAAGGCCGTTTTACCTCCAGAGAGTTCCCCAGATATTTGTGACTGTTGTTTATCTCCATAAAGAGGGAGGGCTGGGGGATTTTAACACCTTTAAGACTCTGTAAGACTGTAAAGACTCAGTTCTCCCAAACAGGGAAGTCAAGGTTTATCCTAATAACAAACCATGGATTTCCAAGGACATGAAAGATCTGCTTATCAAAAGGAAAAGTGTATTTATTGAAGGTGATGTGAATGCAGAAAGGGTTGTGAGAAAGGAGATCAGGGCTGAAATTAAAAAAGCCAAACTGAGATATAAGGATAAGATTAAGGCTGAGCTTAGAAGTAACAACTCTAAAAGAACCTGGAATGGTATGAAAACAATGATTGGGTCACATGATAAAGTCAGCAGAGTTGCACTTGATGGTTTTAATTCTGATAAACACTTGGCAGATGAACTAAATGTATTTTATACACGGTTTAACAGTGGATTTTAATGATAAGATTGCCGACATCAGGGCAATGACTCGAGCCTCTCCATCAGTGTCTGTTGATGTAAACACTGTGCCTAAGCTGTTCTGCCACACCAAACCCAAAAGCCCAGGGCCAGACAACATCTGTGGACAGACATTAAAAAAGTGTGCTTACCAACTTTGTGGCATCTTCCAACATATTTTTAATCTGTCTTTACTACAACAGAAGGTCCCCAAAACTTGGAAGCACTCAGTCATTGTGCCCTTGGCGAAGTGCAACACTCCTAAAGCCTTGAATGATTTTAGACCAGTTGCTCTGACCTCCTTGGTTAAGAAAACTTTTGAAAAAATCATTAAAGACATGGTGCTACTGCAGGTCAGGGAACAGCTAGACCCTTTGCAGTTTGCTACAGGTCTGAGAGAGGAGTGGAGGATGCTGTCATCACACTGTTGCACTTTATTCTTAAACATCTGGATGGAGCCAAGACACATGCCAGACTTTTATTTGTTGATTTTACTTCTGCTTTTAACACCATTCAGCCATTCCTGCTGCAGAGACTTATGGCTGATTTTAACCTGGATCTTAACTTGATTGGTTGGATATTCGACTTTTTATTAGACAGACCACAGTGTGTGAATGGTATTTTATCTGATGTGCTCTATGCCTCTTCTGGTTCCCACCGAAAGCTGCTGTCTCTCCCTCTTCTGTGCATTCTGTTCACAAACCAGTGTTGCAGTGTGTACAAGGATAGATAGAAGACTCTGTCATCATCAGCCTGCTCAGAGGAATCCTTAATAAAGTACTCACAGACTACAAATGGTCCAAAATACAGCCAGACTTTTAACAAAGACCAGGAAGTTTGATCACATTACTCCGGTCCTGGCTTCATTACACTTCCTCATGTTAGAGCTGATTTCAAAGTTCTCTTGTTAACCTATAAAATCCTTTGTGGACGCGCGCCTCTGACCTATCTGACCTTATCACCTGGTATACTCCAGCTCGTACCCTTCGCTCTCAGGACGCCTCCTTCAACTTCCTCGAATAAAGAAGAAGTCTGCTACAGAGCCTTTTCTTATAGAGCCCCATTTTTGTGGAATGGGCTCCCGGTGGAAGTGCGGCGATCTGACTCTGTTGAGATTTTCAAACACAAACTCAAAACATACTTCACCAAAACATTCATCATTGGTTGTAGCTGTAGGTACAGGTTAAACACCTGCGTGAAGTTGGCCCCCCACCCAACACAAAATGAAAGCAAAATAGTGTCGTTCGTTTGTGCTTGTTTGTGCTGTAATATTTTTAAAGATATTATTAATAAATATTTTCTGTATTAACGGTTTAACTTCCGGCCAGCTTAAAGGCGACTTAAACCCACCATGTGTATAGATGGAAATGCAATATAATGTCTGTGTCATGTAAAGTCACTTTGTTCTGTGGACATATTTTATTATTTATGTAATTCTTTTAAGATACAATTATCGGATCAAAGTATGTCTGCAAAGTTAAAACCTTTAAGAGATGCTACTGATGGAATTGTAGCGTTTACATATACACACACATACATACATATATATCATTTGAATAATACAAAAAATAAAAGATTAATTTGCTTGTCTAACAGAGAAGCCATATGCAGAAGACTTTTGTTTAGCAATCGCTCTTGCTAGCTGCCGGATGTTAGCATCAGCTGGCGGAAGTTAAGCGTTAATACGGAAAATATTTATTAATAATATCTTCAAAAATATTACAGCACAAACATTAATACCTACAGCACAAACCAGCACAAAGGCGGCACAAACGAGAGACCGTTTTGGGCCAATTTGGAGCATGTGGGGGCTGAGTGAACTTGACCTACTTAAAATTATTCTTTTAATATCTAAAAACTAAAACAGCACAAACAAAAATTTGTGCAGCACAAACGCAGCACAAACGAACAACACTATTTTGCTTTCATTTTGCGTTGGGTGGGGGGGCCAACTTCACGCAGGTACACTAAACTGGACATATTATTATCACATCTGCCTATTACAGTAGTTTTTTTTCTTTTCTCTCTCCTCCTAAGGTGGACGCAAACCTCTTATCTGCTGGGTGATGTGTACCCCCCTCTCCTCACCCCACCCCTGCCTGTGCTCCAGTGTGAGGGCCCTCACCCCATCTGTCATCTACCTTGATGTTGGCTGTGGCCCAATCCTCTATTGATGACTCTATATGATCACTGCCAATATAAATGTTTTTAATTGTGAATATGTTTCATTTATTTTTCAATGACCTGTCCCTCCTGGGAGTGGATCCCTCCTTCTGTGGTTCTCCCTGAGGTTTCTCTTTTTTCCCGGCTGGGTTTTTTTTTGGAGTTTTTCCTCACCCTGATGGAGGCTCTAAAGACAGGGGATGTTGACTAGTCTAGTGTTGTCTAGGCTGTTGTTGGGATATTGGCCTATACAAAAATAAATGACTTGTCTTTTCTTGTCTTAATGACTTTGTTCAGTGGTGTGACCGTTCATTTTTACATATAAATGTTTTAAAAACAAAGGAATTTAAAATAGACTTCAGCTAAATCACCACCTTGCCCCAGTGCCACTGTCATCAAGAACTTGACTTGACAGCTACAAATACCTCAGAGTCATTTTGGACAATAAACTGTGTTTTGAGCCTTGGGTGGATGCTGTTTCTAAAAAGTCCAACAACAATTGTGCTGCCTGAAGAAGATGAGCAGTTTTAATGTCTCCAGTAAAATGATGGCGTGCTTTTTTTTTTTTTTTTTAAATCGGTTTTATCTTTCGGTATTGCTGCCTGGTTTGGAAGCCTCTCCTGACCAACAAAAACAGACTGGGAAGTCTGGTCAAAGTGGCCAGTAAGATTTCGAGGAGTCAGGCTCAGCTGGAGGACATTTACAGCCGACAGGTGCAGAGGAAGGCCGCAGTCCCAGGACTATCCCCTCAGAAGAAAGTTTGAGCTGCTGCCCTCTGGGGGGCGCTACAGAGCTATGGGCTGTAGGACTAAAAGATTAAACATGTAATTTTTAAAAATATTTTTTTTTTGTCGGTGAATGGCACTTAAATGGCAATTAGCACTTTGTAATCATTTGCACAAAAATAACTGCTTGTTTTCACACTGTATTTGTTTATGTTTTTAATTATTATCATTGGGTTTTTACTGATTTCCATTGCTGATCCATCTCTTGGGTTGTTGTTGATGTGTACTTTTATTTTGTATGTTTATGTTACAGGTTTCTATCCTCACTGTTTGTATTTCTCAAAATTGGTGGAATTTCAATCAGAGTGCATGTACTTGACAGATATTAAAAAGGCAGTGACAAGAGGAGCACAAAGCCAAACCAACTAAGTGCCAACTTGTATCCCTTAATTTTAATTAAAACATTTCAACTATTAAATACATTTCTTTCAACACATGGTCCATACCTGAGTGTCCAGTCTGCAGAGGGGTCCTCCTGTAGAGCAGACAGGAGCTTTACTCCTGTGTCTCCTGGATGGTTGTAGCTCAGATCCAGCTCTCTCAGATGGGAGGGGTTGGACCTCAGAGCTGAGGCCAGAGAAGCACAGCCTTCCTCTGAGATCAGACAACCTGAGAGTCTGCAAACACACAACATTATACAGATCATCAGTAACAGGGCTTTACATTAATAATGTCAAACTCCAGCACATTTAGTTCACTACATTGTGTTTGTTTAGTTGATTAAATAAAGAGACTTAAATAAGGCTCCTGTTAAAAAGTAAAAGTTTTAAAATTCACAAAATCCTTGCTACACCTTTGTAAAACTCTTACAGAGCAGACAAAAAGTTTGGATTAACATTTTAAGCATCTGATTTTTTCCAAAGAGCACTTACTCCATTAGGATTCTTTTCTGGCAAACAGGTGCAACTATCCTATAACCAGAGGGTTGGCGGTTCAATTCCCGATCTCACTATAATTCATACTGTTGTGTTCTTGGGCAAGACACTTAACCCTCCTTGCTGCCAGTGACACAGCACTGGTGTGTGCTGGTGTTAGCCTAAGGCTACAATCTGGCATATTTGCATTCCTGTGGCTGTGTCATATGTATGTTCATTAACATTCATTGTCCCAATCAAATAAATAAATAATTATTAATAATAGTGAGCACCAGTTAAGTAATGTTTTAGACTCCTGACCTGAGTTGTTCCAGTTTACAGTGAGGACTCTTCAGTCCAACAGACAACATCTTCAGCCCTGAGTCCTTCAAGTCGTTGTTACTGAGGTCCAGTTCTCTCAGACTAGAGGACTGGGAGCTGAGGACTGAGGACAGAGCTTCACAGCTTCTCTCTGACAGGTTACAGCTGTTCAGTCTGAAAGAATATATTGTTGTGAGCTGTAAAATAAACTTTTAATACTATTTAGTTAAATAAATAATACATACAGAGCTTTGTTGGAGGCTTTGATCACTAGCACCAGCCTCAGGAGAGCCTCTTCTGAAGCAGAGTATTTCTTCAGCTCAAACACATCCAGAGCTTCTTCTGATGACAATAAGATGAAGGCCAGAGCTGACCACTGAGCAGGAGACAGTCCAGCTTCAGACAGACGTCCTGAACTCAGGTACTGTTGGATCTGCTCCACCAGAGAACGATCATTCAGTTCATTCAGACAGTGGAACAGGTTAATGCTTCTCTCTGCAGACACATCCTCACTCATCTTATTCTTAATGTACTCAGCTGTTTCCTGATTGATCTGTGAGCTACTTCCTGTTTGTGTCAGCAGACCCTGTAAGAGGTTCTGATTGGTCGACAGTGAAAGACCCAAGAGGAAGCGGAGGAACAAGTCCAGGTGTCCATTTGGACTCTTTAAGGCCTGGTCCACAGCTGTTTGGTGAAGATGTTTTAGTTTAGGTTTTACTCTGAACAGTGTAGCCCTCTTGGGTTTGTCTGAGAGCAGGTTGAACCCAGTGTTGATGAAGGTCTGATGGACGTGAAGAGCAGCCAGAAACTCCTGGACACTCAGATGGACGAAGCAGTAGACCTTGTCCTGGTACAGACCTGGCTCCTCTCTAAAGACCTGTGTGAACACTCCAGAGTAAACTGAGGCTGCTGTGGTGTCGAGGCCACACTCGCTCAGGTCTGACTCGTAGAAGATCAGATTTCCTTTCTTCAGCTGCTCAAAGGCCAGTTTTCCCAGAGACTTCACCATCTTCCTGGTCTCTGGACTCCAGTGTGGGTCTGTCTCAGATCCTTCTTTATACTTGATGTTCTTGACTTTGGCCTGAACCACCAGGAAGTGGATGTACATCTGAGTCAGGGTCTTGGGCAGCTCTCCTCTCTCTCTGGTTTTCAACACATGCTCCAGGACTGTGGCAGTGATCCAGCAGAAGACTGGGATGTGGCACATGATGTGGAGGCTTGGGGACGTCCCTGATGTGGGAGAGGATTGTGTCAGACTTGTCTCTGAACTTCTTTCTGAAGTACTGCTCCTTCTGTGGGTCAGTGAACCCTCGGATCTCTGTCACCAGCGACACACTCAGCTGGGATCTGATTGGCCGCCGCGGGTCGTGTGGTTATCCAGAGGCGGCGGAGGAAGCAGGGTCCCCTGATGAGGTTTACCAGCAGCACATCCACTGAGCTGGACTCTGTGGCGTCAGTCAGGGCCTTGGTTTTGGTGAAGTCCAGAGGAAGTCTGCACTCGTCCAGACCGTCAAAGATGAAGACCACCTGGAGGTCTTTAAAGATGCAGAGTCCTGCTTCTTTGGTTTCACTAAAGAAGTGTTGAAAAAGTTGCACCAAACTGAACTGTGTCTCTTTCAGCACATTGAGTGCTCTGAAAGTGAACGGGAACAGCAGCTGTATGTCCTGGTTGGCTTTGCCTTCAGCCCAGTCCAGACTGAACTTCTGAGTGAGCACTGTTTTCCGATGCCAGCCACTCCCTTTGTCAGCACTGTTCTGATTGGTCCATCTGTGTCAGCTGGGCCTTTAAAGATGTCTTCACATGTGATGGCTGTCTCTGGTCTGCCTGGTTTCCTGGAGGCTGTTTCGATCTGTCTGACCTCATGTTCCTGGTTGACCTCTGAAGCCCCTCTGTGATGTAGAGCTCTGTGTAGATCTGGTTCAGAAGGGTGGGGTTTCCTGCTTTAGTGATGCCCTCAAACACACACTGAAACTTCTGCTGCAGGTTAGACTTCAGTTTACTCTGACAAACTCCAGAGTAACTTCCTGAATGAAGACAACAGATAAAGCCATGAGTCTCAGAGAATATAAAATGACTGTGAGCCTCTTGTTAAATGTGTTAAATGGTCCTACTGCTCCACAGACGCTCAGCCAGCTCCTTCTGCTTCATCCTCTTCAGGAAGTTCAGTGTGATCTTCAGAAAAGCCTCACTGCTGCTCCTCTGCTCTTCATCCTCATCCTTCAGATGCTCTAAGCATTCTGGGTAATCTGTGCTCAGAACCTTGTGGAGCTTCTTCAGCTCCTTCTTGACAAAAGTGCAGATGTTCTCCTCCAGAAGCTGAGCAGATACATTATAAACAACACAAATGCAGTCAGTGTTCAGATCTGTGTAAAACAAGTTCTCATTCATTTATACATTTCCAAACTTTAGTGAATGACAGACCATAAATATGGAGTCCAGCTGTGTCTGATGTTGATCACTGATGACCTCTGACCCCTGCTGCTTCACTCTGTGGATGAGGACACAACAAAGATTACTTCTCTGTTTCATTTTCAGACACATAACTCTCAGCCCTTAACTGTGTAACTCTTGATATTCAGTGTTAGGTCTCGTTAAAGAAAGGGTTTTAGTAAACTTTCTGTTGCAGTGACCGATTTTCACATCACAAAATTGTTTTTAGGCGACTTTTCACAAACTATAATATCAATACAAAAATAAAACTCACTAAATCTCTTGCTTCAATGAGTCTTTCTCAAACAAAAAGTGTAAAAAATGATAAAAAATGTGTTTTTGTCCTTCTCCGTCTCTGAGCTGTGTGTAATGCCACCATTATAAAAATCTCTTCAACATGTTTTTCTTTTCACATTTTATGTTCTAGTGTAATAAACTGTAATAACATGGAACTATATTCCCTACAATATGTAAGTACTGTGTAGTTACATGTTAATACAGTTTATTACACAGTGTATTACATAGTACTTAATGAAGTATTTGTAAAATAAAGTGTTACTGTTTTTTTCTATTCTATTTTCTGTTGAACATATTCTACTTGAACATTAATTATGTCATTATATTTTTGATTTACCTGGATCTTCTTTTATTATTCAAGAAACTTTCTGTTGCTGATTGTAATTTTAAATTTATTGGTCCCGTCGCTCCTGAAGGACTCACACCTGGGACCAGGTTCAGAAGACTCTGGTTTGGGATGGAACCTGCTTCATAAAATAAAAGAAGTCAATAGTTATTATTCATTAATAAAACTCAAAGTCATTCAAAGTGTCTTGTCCCTCACTTTTTTACCCAGTCTAGTTTCAAAGTTTTACTGATTATCTCCAGCAGCAGCTCGGTCATGTCTCGATTGTTGTGCTTTTAGGTAACTTTATTCTGCTTTTGTAAAACACACTAATGGAAACATACAATATTTTAAAGTTTACTACAGAGACCCTCCTGAAGGACTCACAGTGAGGCTCAAGGTCAAGTCCTGGTTCTAGAAGCATCTATTTTCTTGAGCTGGAGACTTGAGTGAGTCCAGACCTGGTCTTTCTCATCTCAGGCTCGTGCACACATCCAGCTGACCACAGCAGGACACTAAACTCTGTGTCAGACACAAAAAGCAGACTTTGGAACGATAAGAGAAGAAGTCATGTTTGGACTGGACTGAGCTGCTGGACACAGACCACAAACAGTTAGCGGCCGTTTACCGCTGGAGTGTGTTTATGAGCTGATAAAACACATGAGAGCAGTCCTGGAGAGTTCCTGAGTGGAGACTGAGGGACAAACGTAAAAATGAAGTAGGATGTGTGTTTTCTTAAAGGAAGTGTCTGTTAAATGGTTTTCCTTGTGTTTCTTGTGATTGGGACTGATTTATAGATAGAATAACACACTCTTGCTCACTGCTTGTTTTTAAAGCCTACATCACAAAAGAACACTAAATGGTAAACAGTGAGTTCTTAAGATGGATGTTATGTATAGTTTTGTTGAAGCCAGTAATAAGTTTCCTCTGATGTCACAGATGCTCTCCTCTGCTCCTCTGAACTCTCACTCAGTCTTTCTGCACAAAGTCTCAAAGCTCAAGCACAACACATGTTTTATTCATGTAGGCACTAGAGTTGATATTAAATATGATAAATGTGTGTGTCTTATTAAACTCATGCTTGTGTCTGACTGTAGGCCTCAGTCTGAAGAACAAGAAAATCCCAGGAGGAATTCATCCATGAAGATTTTAGCTGTAAAGTGTTTTTATTTGAATTTATGTGTAGGGGTTAATACCTGTTAATTGATAATTAATATGGATATGAATTATGAAAATTAATAATTAATATTTTGTTTATCAAAATATTAATTTCTTTCTTTATGGGGTTTTATTAAGGATTATGCAAGGTTAAAATTTGACTAATAACAGGGGAACAGGACACAAGGGAATAATCAGGGCAAATGATGAAGGTAATGAACATAAAACATTGATTGACAATGAGACAATGGTTTACTTGTTGTGCCTTTGGTGGAACAAGGCGAGTTTAATCATTGCTTTATGCTATTTCATTGGAGTTGTTACGGAGGGAAAAGGGGAAGGATAAACTGCTCAATTAAAAAGGGACTATTGACGGCTATTTGAAGATCGAAAAGGGGAAAGAGGTGCTGTTGGACTTAATCACAATACACCGTTTTGTAACGCCAAACTTTCTCGTGTCACGTGCTCAACTCACTCTTTATCCGTGATTTGGTCCCAGCGGTGCGGCCCAAACGGTTCCAAAGAGATGCTTCAGATCCCTGGGTTCGCAGCTGGTTTCCAGCAACAGAAGGCAGCACATGTCCACGCTGCTGAACTGGCCTCAGGCGGCGCCTTAGCAACAAAGCGGCGTTCTGTGATTGTCCTTGAGGGTAAAGTAGACTTTACCAGCAGTTGAGACTAAAGTCTTTAAAAGGGAAGAATCACTGGATGGCTGAAAGAGTTGTCTTTCCTGGATTCAACGAGGACTAGCTTTCCTTAAGAAACTAGTCTCTAGTTGTAAAACTACAAAAATGTACTTCTGTCGCGGGAATTACGTAGTTCCGTGAAAGGTTTTCAAAACAAAAATCGAATGCGCTATGCCTTTAAAAATATGAAAAGTTCACGCTTTGCACAGCTTGTGTTTACGTGGCTTGAAACTTGAAAGTTACGAAGAAAAATACAAAACTTAGTAAGAGTAGACAAGATTCCGCGAACAAGAGTGTGCAAAGCGTTGCGTGAAGAGAAGAAAAATTGAGAGAGAGCTTGAAGAGCGTTTTGAAGAGGGTTTGAAGAGGACAAGAGCGTGATTTCCGGGCTGCAGGGCCTTTAGTAATCGATGGGAAGAGGGCGTGTTTACACACGTTTGGTAAAGAGGGGAGTTCCCAGGGCCGGCCCTGGCCAATTTGCTGCCCTAGGCAAGATTTCACCTTGTGCCCCTGGAATTTTGTTTATAAACTTACACAGAAACAAACTGCACAGCTTTGTCTCGTTTTTCTTTATTTTGAAAATATTTTGGAAACACACACACAACGTATTATAGATACAATATAAATATGTTTATATTATATTATGTTAGAAAAAACTATCACAGAAACATTGCTTTCCTTTGCTTTCCTTGGCTTTCTTACAGCATATGTAACATTCCAGAAATTCTAAATAAGAGCACTGAACCAAAAATAAATAACTATATACAAACTTGAATGAACTATGCAAATGTATAGCAAATGTTCTACAGTCTTACTGCCTTGCCTTTCTAGCAGCAAAGTCATCTATGATATCCTCATAGGACCTAAACCACATTATAGCTTAAACACACAAACAGCAAGAATAATTACATCTGGTATTCATGCACAAAACTCTATTCATTGAGCACTTCTCTAGCATACAGTAGTTATATTTTCAAAATTAATTTTTAAAGTGTTTGTTTTCCAGTATATCTGGCATGGCAGCAATGTCCTACTAACTACACTTTATGATGTTTTAACCATGAATCAGAGGAGAAACGTAAATCTTTATTTAAATTTAATTTTAAAGTTGCTAAATCCACATATATATAGCAACATTTTTATGCAGAACTCATTTTAAATAAAGATTTATATGTCCCTCTGCCTGTGTACTCGTTGTGTTTTCTGGATCATCCTTCATTAAAGCCTGCGTTTGGATCACCACTGTCTGTCTCTACTGTGCAGTTCATGACACTATGTCATAAGCTAAGCTAATTCAAATTAGCGAACGTTAAAGGCATCGTTGAACTAACTTAATGCAACATAGATAAACTGATCATCATTACCTACCTCTGTCTTTTTCGCGTTTTTCTTCCTCTTCTCTTCTTTTTTTTCTTCCCTGGGCACCAGATGGCTTTGGTCTTTTTGACATAATGACAACTTATCAGTGTCAGTGAATTCGGCCATCTGTCAGTGACAATCACACACAGGTAACGGATGTTTGTTTTTTTTTTCAGCAGGGCGAGGGCGGGGGAGATTGATGCGTCACTCAGTCGAACGGGTGGATCGGGATTCGGAAAAGCAATGTTGTAGTTTTGTATATATTGTGAATATATATTCATAAAAATAATAATTTGGGCGCCCGGGCGCCCCAAGGGTGGGCGGAGCCCTTAGCATTTGCCTATTCCGCCTATGCCCAGGGCCGGCCCTGGGAGTTCCCTAAAGTTTTAAGATTTGAGAATAAACTTCTCTTGTTCCATCAAATAAACAAACTTAAACACATTTTAAAACCGTATTGCTTCTGCATTGTATCATAAGTGCACGGAAATGTCTGTACAAATCTTTAAAGACTAAACACATATTACATTATTTGTTGCTTGACCTGAAAACAGAATAATTCATTTTATTACACAGCCAGCTGTAAGGATGAAGAAGAAAGAATTCTTTATATCGTTATCACTCTGGATCCTGTAATGAACAATCATGAAGGTGACAACACGATAACATTAATCCACACTTTGAAATGACACAGAATACAACATTGTCTTTGTTTCAAAGCAGAGTCATTACTCTGTTCGACCAAAAGAGGGCAATGTTCAATCATTTTTAGAATCCTGAAACAAAAAGGCATTCCTTTCTGTTGAGTTGAGAGTCTTATCGCAGCGGTCTTCTCCTCAGTCTGAATAAACAAAGGAAAAAGGTCTTTAAAAGTTCGGAGGTGTAAATTCTTTGACTCTGAAAGGTGTTCCTGGTGGGACTGAGAGACATCACTACATATGCAAACACTTGTGCTCAGTGCGGCAGTTGTCTTTTGTTAAATAAAATTTTAAAAAAAGCTTATTTATTTGAAGTTGGTTATCAAGGTTTTATTTTGTAACACTACATTTGTAACTTAAATAGTGAAAGAATAGAATGATTTAAATATACTTTATATATTTTTTGTGTTTCCTATTATAAATTTCCTTTTCATTAAAGATATTATTAAAGTCTTTTATTCTATTATTTTAATGCACACTGAGAGACTCTTACGGTTTTTCCGTGGTTCTCTTGTCTTGCCTCTTTATTAAAATATAATGACTTCATTTTGTTCATATTCCTCTTGATGACAACATTTACAAGATTTATTTTTTAAAATTAAATCCAGGTGAGTCTTTTTCACTGACAGTGGACATTTTAATGTGTTTGTCAGATTCTAAGGATGTGGCGGTCACAGAGCTGGTATTTTGAATTATTCTACAAATAGTTCTGACGATGACTTACCGTGGACCATCTTCTGTTCTGAAATCAAACAGTTGTGTCATGGAGCGGACACTTTTAAACTCAATCGGTTTATCCATGGACTGATCACTTTTAAAGGTGACACAGCTGGGCCCAGGAGCAGGTCTGTGGATAAAGATGGTGCAGAGGTTTTAGTGCTGACCTCTGACCTGGAGAACAGTCCTCATCTCACCTCTGAGCTTTGGGGGTCAGTGGTTTTAGAGGGAGGGGCTGTCCTCTCTGTGCTCACTCTGATCCATGTTCAGTCCAGAGTCCTACAAAATGACACAAAGAGAACAAACTGTGAAGGACACTCTGTCACTGCGATAGTGAGCGGTTGGAAGAAAGGCTGTTTTTATCAGAGAAATGGTGCAACCCGAATTAGCAAATATACAAACATTCTCAGATTAAGAAATTTAAAACTTGTTTATTTATATTAAAGCTGCATCTGTGCGGTTTCTACATCAGGTTCAGTGAAGGCAGCACGTTTCAACAAATCAGATAATTAGTAGGTTGTTTGTAAGTTGTTTCTGGGCAAAACGCTGCCAAGGGTTAAACATTTAAAAGGACATGGCCCTGTTGGCGGTAAATTTAGTTGGCGTTAGCTGCAAGTTTTTTGAGTAGAAATTTGCTGAATGTTGGCTTTGACTAACTAGCCATTGTCCAAGATGTATCCTACTTCAGGCCCAAAGCTGCTGGGATAGGCTCCAGTCACTCACGACCCCTAACGGGACTAAGCAGCAGAAAATGAATGAATTTACTATAATGCTAGCAAAATCAATTACTGATAATCACATTTATATCAAGGTCACAATGTTTTCGCTGTGACTGTCCCAGAAAAGGTGGTGGTGGCAATCTCTACGTAAGGAACAGACTTTTGTAACTGTTCTGTCATTGTCTATTAATTAAATGTTTGAATTTCTAGCTTTGAAAAGAACTCTATGAGGGCCATCACAGCTGTAGGCTGTTACAGACCGTCCTCAGCGACTCATGATGCTTTGTCCTTATTCACTGAACAGCTAACAATGCTAAACTAATCTGGATTGGCTGTTTCTGATCATTTTATAGTAATTTGTGATTCTTTTAATCTCACACAGCTGATCAGTAAATAAAATCTTCTTTCCTTGATTTAATTTTGACAAATGTCCCGCATAATTATACTGCTGTTGGAATATTTTTAGGGACAGTGCATATTGATAGACAGAATTAGCCAACAGGCTATTTTTCATCTGTAGTCCCACACGTGTTAAAAGTCAGACTAAAACTGAAGAAATAAAAATGTTTAGTTACAAAATACCACACAATCTTTAAAAGTATTACACAATATATACAACAGAAGCGCGACAGACAAACACCTTATACACAACAATCAAACATCAGCGGGACAGAACAGGGGCAGACACCAGCAGCAGACAGAGGTCGAGGCAGTGCTCACAGAGCCTTTTCTTCAGTGGATTCTTAAATGTGTGGGAGGTGTTTAGATTTCGATGGTGGAGGTGGATGATTCCATTCAGAAGCTGCAGAGACCGAGAAGGTGGAGTGAGCAGATCTACTTTTCCTAAAGGGTCTGAGACAGTCTCCTCTCGCTGCTCGCCTGGTTCTGCTGTGTTCGGCTGTGTTCGGCTGCGTTCTGCTGCGTTCTGCTGCGCGCTCGTTCGGCCGCGCTCGGCTCGCTGTGTTCGGCTGTGTTAGGCTGTGTTAGGCTGTGTTAGGCTGTGTTAGGCTGTGTTCGGCTGTGTTCTGCTGTGTTCGGCTGTGTTCGGCTGTGTTCGGCTGTGTTCTGCTGTGTTCGGGTGTGTTAGGCTGTGTTCTGCTGTGTTCTGCTGTGTGTTCTGTGTTCTGCTGTGTTCTGCTGTGTTCGGCTGTGTTCGGCTGTGTTCTGCTGTGTTCGGCTGTGTTCGGCTGTGTTCGGCTGTGTTCTGCTGTGTTCGGCTGTGTTTGGCTGTGTTCTGCTGTGTTCGGCTGTGTTCGGCTGTGTTCTGCTGTGTTCTGCTGTGTTCGCTGTGTTCGGCTGTGTTCTGCTGTGTTCGCTGTGTTCGGCTGTGTTCGGCTGTGTTCTGCTGTGTTCGGCTGTGTTTGGCTGTGTTCTGCTGTGTTCGGCTGTGTTCGGCTGTGTTCTGCTGTGTTCGGCTGTGTTCGTGTGTTAGGCTGTGTTCTGCTGTGTTCGGCTGTGTTCGGCTGTGTTCGCTGTGTTCGGCTGTGTTCTGCTGTGTTCGGCTGTGTTCGGTGTGTTAGGCTGTGTTCTGCTGTGTTCGGCTGTGTTCTGCTGTGTTCTGCTGTGTTCGGCTGTGTTCTGCTGTGTTCGGCTGTGTTCGGGTGAGTTCGGCTGTGTTCTGATGTGTTCGGCTGTGTTCCGCTGTACGGAGGTGAAAGAACTGTCTGAGTCGAAGGGATCATAGACCATTAATGATCTTGTATATTAGGTATACTTTTGAGTATTTGATGACGTTTTCCAGCTAAGTAGTTTATATTTTTGCAGTATTGGAAAATGATGGTAAAGTTTGGTTTTCCGTCAAAACAAAATTGTTTGTTTGTTTAATGACTGCAGGGCTTTTAAAGATGTAGGACTGGCGTGTGACTGAACAGGTAAGCAGTCTGTAAAATTGACAGGATCATTGAATGCATAAACATTTTAGCTGCCTGAGTGGACCAGTTAATGTTGAATTGTATTTGATTACTGACCTCAGTGATTTACTAAAAGTGAATTGTTCAGTTGCTCCAGGTTCATCTTAAAACAGAATACAACAATATTTCAGTTTTTTTTTTACAGTATGGGGTAATGTTTTATTTAAAATGCATATGATCATTTCTGTTTATGGGACGAGTGGTTAAGTGGTTGAGTTCATACTCCCCATAGTTCATACTGTCATTGTGCCCTTGGGCAAGACACTGTAACACTGAAGAATGGAAACTTAATGTAAGTTGCTTTGGATTAAAGCGTCAACTAAATGTAAAGGTTCAGCATTTAGGATTCCCACAGAACCTGACTTAGGGCAGAGTCTTTAAGCTCAGTGTGTGAACAATGCCGACTTATATATTTATTTTATATTTTATATATTTTATTTTTACATTTATCACTCATAATCTCCAAGTTGTAACTATAACAATTGCAATGAATTATTATTTTTTCTTTTTTAAGCATTTCTCCAAACATGCTGCATATATTAACAAAAGACAGAGTTTGTTAGAACGTGTCTTTTACAAAAGGCCACTTTTGTGCATCAGGCCAAAGGGTCAGGGTTCTCCTGCTACACTTTACTTAAGTAAATACCTAGTATAAAAACAATATACAGATTCAAATACAAATACTGACATATTGAATAATACCTTGAAATTTCAAGGACAAATGTGAACATAATTAATATAATAATAAATACATAAAATTAATAAAGAATTATTCATGACTACAATTACTATTTACAGGTTCAAAATTTATATTTTAGTTCTTTTTAGAATAAAACCTGATTTAAACTAAACATTTTAGAATAAAACCTGATTTAAACTAAACTTTTAGAATAAAACTAGATTTAAACTAAACCTTTAGAATAAAACTAGATTTAAACTAAACTTTTAGAATAAAACTAGATTTAAACTAAACTTTTAGAATAAAACTAGATTTAAACTAAACTTTTAGAATAAAACTAGATTTAAACTAAACTTTTAGAATAAAACTAGATTTAAACTAAACTTTTTAGAATAAAACTAGATTTAAACTAAACTTTTTAGAATAAAACTAGATTTAAACTAAACTTTTTAGAATAAAACTAGATTTAAACTAAACTTTTTAGAATAAAACTAGATTTAAACTAAACTTTTTAGAAGAAAACTAGATTTAAACTAAACTTTTTAGAAGAAAACTAGATTTAAAGCAAGTCCCAAACCCATGTCATTTAAAAATGGAAGCGTTCCAGCAAACCATCTCTGTGGAAACAGATTATGCTTCTGTTGGCCCCTAATCATTTTATTTTAATGGCTTTTATGGTTTGATACGAGGAGAACCTTGGACACACTCTTATGACTTTATCTTATTATATTATCTTATGTTTCATACGATA
>JALDNG010003424.1:0-23154 GCA_024349245.1 Neodontobutis hainanensis | reverse complement strand
GACAGTTCACTTATTATTTAAGATTTGGTTCTAATTATTGCTTTATAATCTGACTTTTATAACCGGGTCGAAACCGACCCGAACAACTCAAAGGTCATAATTTCAACCAGAGCATTTTATAATTTAGTAAAAAAAAATTTTTTGTTTTATTTTGTTGATATAGAGGTTCTTGACAAAGTCAAAAAGCCTTGACGCAATAAACTAATGTACGTGTTTTTTAATGTATTTAAAACTTGGAAAAGGGTCGGTGCCGACCCGAACACCAGAGGAAGGTTAAGCTTAGAACCCACATTCCAGTGTATTGTGCCTGTGTCTGAGCAGAGCCATGTAGCAGCTGCATTTGGCCAAAACCTGGTCTTTTGGAGCTCTAAATGGCACTGTCATGTGTTCCCAGTGGAAATGCTTGTGTCTGGGCCCTTTGGGCAAGGTTTTAGGTGTTTCGTGTGAAAAGGTCAAAAATGGCCTTCTCTCGAGCTGAAAAGCATTTTAAAGCAATAAAAAGAAAACTGGCATTACTTTTGAACCGAAGGTGATGGAGGGGAAATTCCAAGTGCCTCTTGTAGCTTGGCCCTGGCCCTACAAGGCACAGCTGCTTTGAATGCAATTGGACTTTTAGTTAGTTTGCAATACTCAAGCTTAGAACCCACATTCCAGTGTATTGTGCCTGTGTCTGAGCAGAGCCATGTAGCAGCTGCATTTGGCCAAAACCTGGTCTTTGAGCTCTAAATGGCACTGTCATGTGTTCCCAGTGGAAATGCTTGTGTCTGGGCCCTTTGGGCAAGGTTTTAGGTGTTTCGTGTGAAAAGGTCAAAACGGCCTTCTCTCGAGCTGAAAAGCATTTTAAAGCAATAAAAGAAAACTGGCATTACTTTTGAACCGAAGGTGATGGAGGGGAAATTCCAAGTGCCTCTTGTAGCTTGGCCCTGGCCCTACAAGGCACAGCTGCTTTGAATGCAATTGACTTTTAGTTAGTTTGCAATACTCAAGCTTAGAACCCACATTCCAGTGTATTGTGCCTGTGTCTGAGCAGAGCCATGTAGCAGCTGCATTTGGCCAAAACCTGGTCTTTAGAGCTCTAAATGGCACTGTCATGTGTTCCCAGTGGAAATGCTTGTGTCTGGCCCTTTGGGCAAGGTTTTAGGTGTTTCGTGTGAAAAGGTCAAAACGGCCTTCTCTCGAGCTGAAAAGCATTTTAAAGCAATAAAAGAAAACTGGCATTACTTTTGAACCGAAGGTGATGGAGGGGAAATTCCAAGTGCCTCTTGTAGCTTGGCCCTGGCCCTACAAGGCACAGCTGCTTTGAATGCAATTGACTTTTAGTTAGTTTGCAATACTCAAGCTTAGAACCCACATTCCAGTGTATTGTGCCTGTGTCTGAGCAGAGCCATGTAGCAGCTGCATTTGGCCAAAACCTGGTCTTTGAGCTCTAAATGGCACTGTCATGTGTTCCCAGTGGAAATGCTTGTGTCTGGGCCCTTTGGGCAAGGTTTTAGGTGTTTCGTGTGAAAAGGTCAAAACGGCCTTCTCTCGAGCTGAAAAGCATTTTAAAGCAATAAAAGAAAACTGGCATTACTTTTGAACCGAAGGTGATGGAGGGGAAATTCCAAGTGCCTCTTGTAGCTTGGCCCTGGCCCTACAAGGCACAGCTGCTTTGAATGCAATTGACTTTTAGTTAGTTTGCAATACTCAAGCTTAGAACCCACATTCCAGTGTATTGTGCCTGTGTCTGAGCAGAGCCATGTAGCAGCTGCATTTGGCCAAAACCTGGTCTTTTGGAGCTCTAAATGGCACTGTCATGTGTTCCCAGTGGAAATGCTTGTGTCTGGGCCCTTTGGGCAAGGTTTTAGGTGTTTTGTGTGAAAAGGTCAAAAACGGCCTTCTCTCAAGCTGAAAAGCATTTTAAAGCAATAAAAGAAAACTGGTATTACTTTTGAACCGAAGGTGATGGAGGGGAAATTCCAAGTGCCTCTTGTAGCTTGGCCCTGGCCCTACAAGGCACAGCTGCTTTGAATGCAATTGACTTTTAGTTAGTTTGCAATACTCAAGCTTAGAACCCACATTCCAGTGTATTGTGCCTGTGTCTGAGCAGAGCCATGTAGCAGCTGCATTTGGCCAAAACCTGGTCTTTTGGAGCTCTAAATGGCACTGTCATGTGTTCCCAGTGGAAATGCTTGTGTCTGGGCCCTTTGGGCAAGGTTTTAGGTGTTTCGTGGGAAAAGGTCAAAAATGGCCTTCTCTCGAGCTGAAAAGCATTTTAAAGCAATAAAAACAAAACTGGCATTACTTTTGAACCGAAGGTGATGGAGGGGAAATTCCAAGTGCCTCTTGTAGCTTGGCCCTGGCCCTACAAGGCACAGCTGGTTTGAATGCAATTGACTTTTATTTAGTTTGCAATACTCAAGCTTAGAACCCACATTCCAGTGTATTGTGCCTGTGTATGAGCAGAGCCATGTAGCAGCTGCATTTGGCCAAAACATGGTCTTTTGGAGCTCTAAATGGCACTGTCATGTGTCCCCAGTGGAAATGCTTGTGTCTGGGCCCTTTGGGCAAGGTTTTAGGTGTTTCGTGTGAAAAGGTCAAAATGGCCTTCTCTCGAGCTGAAAAGCATTTTAAAGCAATAAAAGAAAACTGGCATTACTTTTGAACCGAAGGTGATGGAGGAAATTCCAAGTGCCTCTTGTAGCTTGGCCCTGGCCCTACAAGGCACAGCTGGTTTGAATGCAATTGGACTTTTAGTTAGTTTGCAATACTCAAGCTTAGAACCCAAATTCCAGTGTATTGTGCCTGTGTCTGAGCAGAGCCATGTAGCAGCTGCATTTGGCCAAAACATGGTCTTTTGGAGCTCTAAATGGCACTGTCATGTGTTCCCAGTGGATATGCTTGTGTCTGGGCCCTTTGGGCAAGGTTTTAGGTGTTTTGTGTGAAAAGGTCCCTTAACAATGTGGTAGCCTCTCCAATTTTAACCACACGCTTCCACATACTGTGTCAAGAAAAAGGAGACCACATTTCTCTTGATCGGACCTCGAAGTGATTGCCAGCGCCCCACTAGGTGAATACATTGACAAAATGGGCATGTGGGAATCCTAAATTTTTCACCCTGGCTCCTGGAGTAGCCCTGAATCACATATCCCAAGCGCAGAGCTCTAGAGCAAAGGGAAAAGAATTATGATCAAAAGACACCTTTCTTGTCAGGGCATATAGCTCGTACCCTTAGTTGACCTTTTGACCCCTTACCAATGTCGTAGCCTCTCCAAATTTTCCACGCTGGCTCCTGGGGCCACCCAGAACGACATCTCAAAGGTTGCTGGCTTTAGAGCAAAGGGAAAAGTTTCAGCCTCCTAAAGACACAGCTTATAACGGGTTTTGACCATTGACCCTGAACACTATTTGACCCCTTAACATTGTCGTAGCCTCTCCAAATTTTGCACGCTGGCTCCTAGGGCCACCCAGAATGACATATCAAAGACGACATTTCACTTGATCGGACCTCGGAAGTGACCGCCAGCATGCATTTATGTAATGTTATCACCTCAAAAACTTGATGCAGTTAGTGAAGGTTTGGAGTCTGGACCTAATGGATTCATTTAATGTTTCATTGTTTATGTATGGGCCAAAGTACTCAGTAGAAAACAAGAAGAAAGTTATTATTCTAAATTTTCTTTATGGAATAGTAAAGTTGGCAACTTGGTGTACTAGAAAACAAAGTTGAAGAAAGTCTATTGATCCTATTTTATTGACAAAATGTTTTGTAAAAAAGGTTAAAGGTAGACCATCTTTTTTATAGCATAACAGAATGTTTAGTCTTTTTCATTTTTGGGGCTTTAAAACTTTATGTGTGAGTCTGATGGGAATGAAAGTTTTAATCTAAACATTCTCTAATGTGAATATGAATGAAAATAAAAGTGGAATTGGTAAATGGGGAGATTTTGGGAAAAAAAATGAAAAGATTTTTTTGAGGTTGTAAATATTTATGTAAAAACTCCCAATTGTTATTTTAGTAATAAAGGCATTGTCAAATGTCAAAATGTCTCTGCCTCTGATCTCTCTCTGGCCTCTGCCTCCTCTGGTCTCTTTGTGGCCTCTGCCTTCTGGTCTCTCTCTGGCCTCTGCCACATCTAGTCTCTCTGCCTTCTCTGTCTCCTCTAGTCTCTCTGTGTCCTCTATCTGCTCTGGTCTCTCTGTTGCCTCTGCCTCCTCTGGTCTCTTTGTGTCCTCTGCCTTCTCTGGTCTCTAAGCCTCCTCTGCATCCTCTCATCTCTCTGCCTCCTCTGGTCTCTCTGTCTTTCTGCCTGCTCTGATCTCTCGGTGGCCTCTGCCTCCTCTGGTCTCTGCCTCGCTTCCTCCTCTGGTCACTCTGTGGCCGCTGCCTCCTTTGGTCTCTCTGTTGCATCTGCCTTTTCTGGTCTCTCTGCCTCCTCCTCCTCTGGTCTCTCTGTGGCCTTTGCTTCCTCTGGTCTCTTTGTGGCCTCTGCCTTCTCTGGTCTCTCTGCCTCATCTGCATCCTCTGGTCTCTCTGCCTCCTCTGGTCTCTCTGTCTTTCTGCCTCCTCTGAACTCTCGATGGCCTCTGCCCCTCTGGTCTCACTGTGGCCTCTGCTTCCTCTGGTCTCTGTGGCCTCATGCCTTCTCTGGTCTCTTTGTGGCCTCTGCCTTCTCTCGTCTCTCTGCCTCCTCTGGTCTCTCTGTCTTTCTGCCTCCTCTGAACTCTCGATGGCCTCTGCCCCCTCTGCTCTCACTGTGGCCTCTGCCTCCTCTGGTCTCTCTTTGGCCTCTGCCTCCTCTGGTCTCTTTGTCTCCTCTTCCTCCCCTGCTCTAACTGCCTCCTCTGGTCTCTCTCTGGCCTTTGCCTCCTCTGGTCTCACTGTGGCCTCTGCCTTCTCTGATCTCTCTGTGGCCACTGCCTCCCCTGGTCTCTCTGTATCATCTGCCTTTTCTGTTCTCTCTGCCTCCTCTGCCTCCTCTTGTCTCTCTATGGCCTCTGCCTCATCTGGACTCTCTGCCTCCTCTGGTCTTTCTGTGGCCTCTGCCTCCTCTGGTCTCTCTGCCTAATCTGCCTCCTCTCGTCTCTCTGTGGCCTCTGCCTCCTCTGGTCTCTCTGTCTCCTATAACTCCACTGGTCTCTCAGTGGCCTTTGACTCCACTCCTCTCTGTGGCCTCTGCCTCCCTGCTCTCTCTCTGGCCTCTGCCTCCACTAGTCTTTCTGACTTATATGTCTCCTCTAGTCTCTCTGTCGCCTCTGCCTCCTCTGGTCTCTCTGTGGCCTCTGCCTCCTCTAATCTCTCTGCCTTCTCTGCCTCCTCTGGTCTCTCTATGGCCTCTGCCTTTACTGGACTCTGTATGGCCTCTGCCTCCACTGGTCTCTCTGTGACTTATGCCTCGTCTGGTCTCTCTATGGCCTCTGCCTCCTCTGGTCTCTCTGCCTCCTCTGCCCTCTCTGCTCTCTCTGTGGCCTCTGACTCCTCTGGACTCTCTTCCTCCTCTGGTCTTTCTGTGGCCTCTGCTTCCTCTAGTCTCCCTGCCCCGTTGCCTCCTCTGAACTCTCAGTGGCCTCTGCCTTCTCAGTCTCTCTGCCCCGTTGCCTCCTCTGGTTACTCTGTGGCCTATGCCTCCTCTGGTCTCTCTGCGGCCTCTGCCTCCTCTGGTCTCTCTGTGAACTTTGCCTCGTCTGATCTCTCTGTGGCCTCTGCCTCCTCTCGTCTCTCTGTGTCGCCTGCCTCCACTGGTCTCTCTGCCTTCTCTGCCTCCTCTGCTCTCTCTACCTCCTCTGGTCTCTCTGTGAACTCTGCCTCTTCTGGTCTCTCTGTCTTTCTGCCTCCTCTGAACTCTCGATGGCCTCTGCCCCCTCTGCTCTCACTGTGGCCTCTGCCTCCTCTGGTCTCTCTTTGGCCTCTGCCTCCTCTGGTCTCTTTGTCTCCTCTTCCTCCCCTGCTCTAACTGCCTCCTCTGGTCTCTCTCTGGCCTTTGCCTCCTCTGGTCTCACTGTGGCCTCTGCCTTCTCTGATCTCTCTGTGGCCACTGCCTCCCCTGGTCTCTCTGTATCATCTGCCTTTTCTGTTCTCTCTGCCTCCTCTGCCTCCTCTTGTCTCTCTATGGCCTCTGCCTCATCTGGACTCTCTGCCTCCTCTGGTCTTTCTGTGGCCTCTGCCTCCTCTGGTCTCTCTGCCTAATCTGCCTCCTCTCGTCTCTCTGTGGCCTCTGCCTCCTCTGGTCTCTCTGTCTCCTATAACTCCACTGGTCTCTCAGTGGCCTTTGACTCCACTCGTCTCTCTGTGGCCTCTGCCTCCCCTGCTCTCTCTCTGGCCTCTGCCTCCACTAGTCTTTCTGACTTATATGTCTCCTCTAGTCTCTCTGTCGCCTCTGCCTCCTCTGGTCTCTCTGTGGCCTCTGCCTCTAATCTCTCTGCCTTCTCTGCCTCCTCTGGTCTCTCTATGGCCTCTGCCTTTACTGGACTCTGTATGGCCTCTGCCTCCACTGGTCTCTCTGTGACTTATGCCTCGTCTGGTCTCTCTATGGCCTCTGCCTCCTCTGGTCTCTCTGCCTCCTCTGCCCTCTCTGCTCTCTCTGTGGCCTCTGACTCCTCTGGACTCTCTTCCTCCTCTGGTCTTTCTGTGGCCTCTGCTTCCTCTAGTCTCCCTGCCCCGTTGCCTCCTCTGAACTCTCAGTGGCCTCTGCCTTCTCAGTCTCTCTGCCCCGTTGCCTCCTCTGGTTACTCTGTGGCCTATGCCTCCTCTGGTCTCTCTGCGGCCTCTGCCTCCTCTGGTCTCTCTGTGAACTTTGCCTCGTCTGATCTCTCTGTGGCCTCTGCCTCCTCTCGTCTCTCTGTGTCACCTGCCTCCACTGGTCTCTCTGCCTTCTCTGCCTCCTCTGCTCTCTCTACCTCCTCTGGTCTCTCTGTGAACTCTGCCTCTTCTGGTCTCTCTGTCTTTCTGCCTCCTCTGAACTCTCGATGGCCTCTGCCCCCTCTGCTCTCACTGTGGCCTCTGCCTCCTCTGGTCTCTCTTTGGCCTCTGCCTCCTCTGGTCTCTTTGTCTCCTCTTCCTCCCCTGCTCTAACTGCCTCCTCTGGTCTCTCTCTGGCCTTTGCCTCCTCTGGTCTCACTGTGGCCTCTGCCTTCTCTGATCTCTCTGTGGCCACTGCCTCCCCTGGTCTCTCTGTATCATCTGCCTTTTCTGTTCTCTCTGCCTCCTCTGCCTCCTCTTGTCTCTCTATGGCCTCTGCCTCATCTGGACTCTCTGCCTCCTCTGGTCTTTCTGTGGCCTCTGCCTCCTCTGGTCTCTCTGCCTAATCTGCCTCCTCTCGTCTCTCTGTGGCCTCTGCCTCCTCTGGTCTCTCTGTCTCCTATAACTCCACTGGTCTCTCAGTGGCCTTTGACTCCACTCGTCTCTCTGTGGCCTCTGCCTCCTGCTCTCTCTCTGGCCTCTGCCTCCACTAGTCTTTCTGACTTATATGTCTCCTCTAGTCTCTCTGTCGCCTCTGCCTCCTCTGGTCTCTCTGTGGCCTCTGCCTCCTCTAATCTCTCTGCCTTCTCTGCCTCCTCTGGTCTCTCTATGGCCTCTGCCTTTACTGGACTCTGTATGGCCTCTGCCTCCACTGGTCTCTCTGTGACTTATGCCTCGCCTGGTCTCTCTATGGCCTCTGCCTCCTCTGGTCTCTCTGCCTCCTCTGCCCTCTCTGCTCTCTCTGTGGCCTCTGACTCCTCTGGACTCTCTTCCTCCTCTGGTCTTTCTGTGGCCTCTGCTTCCTCTAGTCTCTCCTGCCCCGTTGCCTCCTCTGAACTCTCAGTGGCCTCTGCCTTCTCAGTCTCTCTGCCCCGTTGCCTCCTCTGGTTACTCTGTGGCCTATGCCTCCTCTGGTCTCTCTGCGGCCTCTGCCTCCTCTGGTCTCTCTGTGAACTTTGCCTCGTCTGATCTCTCTGTGGCCTCTGCCTCCTCTCGCTCTCTGTGTCGCTCTGCCTCCACTGGTCTCTCTGCCTTCTCTGCCTCCTCTGCTCTCTCTACCTCCTCTGGTCTCTCTGTGAACTCTGCCTCTTCTGGTCTCTCTGTGGCCTATTCCTCCTCTGGATTCTCTGTGGCCTCTGCCTCCTCTGGTCTCTCTGTCTCCTATGCCTCCACTGGTCTCTCAGTGGCCTTTGACTCCACTCGTCTCTCTGTGGCCTCTGCCTCCTCTGCTCTCTCTCTGGCCTCTACCTCCACTAGTCTCTCTGACTTATCTGTCTCCTCTAGTCTCTCTGTCGCCTCTTCCTCCTCTGGTCTCTCTGTAGCCTCTGCCTCCTCTAGTCTCTCTGCCTTCTGCCTCCTCTTGTCTCTCTGTGTCCTCTGCCTCCTCTCGTCTCTCTGTGGCCTCTGCCTCCTCTGGTCTCTCTGTCTCCTATGCCTCCACTGGTCTCTCAGTGGCCTTTGACTCCACTCGTCTCTCTGTGGCCTCTGCCTCCCCTGCTCTCTCTCTGGCCTCTGCCTCCACTAGTCTCTCTGACTTATCTGTCTCCTCTAGTCTCTCTGTCGCCTCTGCCTCCTCTGGTCTCTCTGTGGCCTCTGCCTCCTCTAATCTCTCTGCCTTCTCTGCCTCCTCTGGTCTCTCTATGGCCTCTGCCTTTACTGGACTCTGTGTGGCCTCTGCCTCCACTGGTCTCTCTGTGACTTATGCCTCCTCTGGTCTCTCTCTGGCCTCTGCCTCTGGTCTCTCTGCCTCCTCTGCCCTCTCTGCTCTCTCTATGGCCTCTGACTCCTCTGGACTCTCTTCCTCCTCTGGTCTTTCTGTGGCCTCTGCTTCCTCTAGTTTTCCTGCTTCTGAAGAGTGCAGTCGCACTCTGCTTGCTCCTGCCAGCTTTTTTTTCTCTTTAGTTATCTCCACATTTAGGATCAACTTTTACATTGCTTTTTACTTTCTTTTAACTGGATTTTTATGTTTTTATGTTCTTACTTATTTTTTACTTTTTAAACAACACGTTGGACCTGTTGAGCGACTGGAGTCTTAGTATCTATTTTTCAACATGTCTGGGATAAAAACAACTACTGCAAACTCTTTCTGCCAAAATTGTTGGAAATACCAACAAGAAATCAGTGTGCTACAAACAAAGATTTTTGCTTTGGAATCTGAAAGAGGACTTCAGGATACAATCCCGATCACACAATGTGGTAAGACTGTGAATTTAAACTTGGAAGATACAGTGTCATTCCCAAAGCTGAACAAAGCAAAGGGATTTAAACAAAATGATGGCACCTGGCATAAACTTGGTGCCCAGCCAATAAGCCGATAAGAAAAAAGAATGCTGGCATCACAAGAGCACTTGTAGCATCACCAGACATCCAGCTAAAAAACAGATTTGAATCACTGATGAATGAACCAGAAAACTCTTCTTTAACTGTAAAACATGGAGGAAATAAAACTTTGTCTATGGAAAACGGAATACACAAAATCTGTGGAAAAGCACCAGGCTAAAAGAGACAGAGAATCTATGCCAAAAGTGAAGGACAGAGATATCCTGTTGCTGGGAGACGGTGCTGTCAGGGACATAAACTATAGTTGTTTTGTTACATGCAGCTATCCAAGTGCTATGGTCCCTGATATAACAGCACTCCTCCCCCAAGTCCTGTCCAAACACACAGGCATTAAACAGCTGATTGTACATGTGGGTGCAGTTGACACCAGGAAGGGAGAATCAGAGGTTTTAAAAAAGGATTTCTCCAGGCTTTTAAATAAACTTGAAAATCTGGAAGTGCAATCCTTTATCAGTGGACCACTCCCAAACATTGACAGAAGGATCAATGAATTCAGTCGGCTGCTTGCATTAAATACATGGCTGTCCAAGACCTGCGAGACAAGAGGAGTACACTTTATTGATAACTTCAACTTGTTTTGGCAACGTAGACCTGTTTAAAGGAAAGGGCCCACACCTGAACAGAGGAGGGGTCAGGAGGCTAACAGATAATCTCCTGCACTCCCTGAGACACCTAAATGGTTCTGGTCGCACTCTTAAACAAAGAAAGAGTCTTCTGAGAAGCCATCAGCCACTGAATGAGAAAAACACTCCAGCCTCACCAACCAAAGATCCTCCTCTGACTGGACCACCATCAACACCTGCACTACTGAAATGGACCCCCAATAGGACCCTGACCCCCAGTAACATCAACACCTTCTGCGGACCTCACCATCTCTGTCCCATCCCCGGATTCACCAATGGGATTTCCAGATCACCTGGAAATGTTGGTAAAATCTGGAACTAAGTTGATACCCTCACACCTAACTTGGCCAGGTCACGGGTTCTATCATCACCATCTTGGCCAGAACAAATGAGACCCCGATAGGTGTCCAATGCACCCCTGTCAGACCCTCCACCCCTCCCAGACCAGCTCCAAAAGCCTTGACTAGCATCAAGGTTACTATCAGCGATTAGGACACTGAGGGCCTCTGCTGTTCCAGGACTTTTGTCATCATAAAACACTTATCAACCCGAGGCCCTGTGAGAGAACACTCCCAGCTCCATAGCTACAGTCAGAAGTCGCAGATTGAGAAGAGAGGAGGGCTGGAGCTGGAGGGGGGCGCTGTTCTGTGGCGACCTGCAGCTGTGTGCGTGAGCGTGTCGGTCTGTTTTAACGTTTTAACGTCTTTTAGCAGTCTTTTAGCCACCTGGAAGATGATATTTTTATGTTGTTGTTTTTATTAATGACTCCTGAGCACTTGAGGAATGGAAGTCACTTTTATGCCCTGTTTTTATTGGTTATTTTAAACTTTGTTTGGAGTCAGCAGTCACAAACATTCAGATACTCGTGATTTCCTACTGGCATTACAATGGAGCTACCTGCACAGTATGTCGGACTCCAGTGTCAATACACAGACTATGAATCTTCCTCTGGAATTACGAAATGTGCACAACAAAAACTCTACAAAACCAGTTAAAAAAGGTAGAAAGCGAGGAAAACGGGCGGCGTGAAAACGAACCCGAAGCTGCAGCGGAAAACCGCATCCCGTTGCCCTCAATCATCATGGCTAACACGCAGTCTCTGAGGAATAAAATAGACGAACTACAGGGAAATGTGAGCCATCTGGGACTACAGGGATGTGTGTCTTATGGCTTTTACGGAGACCTGGTTAAATGAAGCGGACGCGACTCAGCGTTGGAAATAAGCGGCTTTGGCGCTCCTCTGCGCCTGGATCGACCGAGAGGTTATACACAAAACACTGGGAGGAGGGGTATGTCTCTACATAAACCAGAGATGGTGCAGTAACATTACTGTAAGAGAGCAGATGTGTCTCCCGGACATCGAACTCCTGTCCGTGTCTTTAAGGCCGTTTTATCTCCCGAGAGTTCCCCAGATATTTGTGACTGTTGTTTATATCCACCCTAAGGCTGATGCTAAGTCTGCGGCTGACATTGTTTTTAAAACTATAAATAAGCTTCAGTCTATCTCACCTGCTGCTCCCAATTTTATACTCGGCGATTTTAACCACTGTAATTTAAAGAAAACCCTGAACAGTTTTTATCAGTATGTCAAATGTCCAACACGTCACAATAAAACCCTGGACCTGTGCTATGGCTCCATTAAAGGGGCTTACATCTCAAAGCAGGACCTGCACTGGGCTCCTCTGACCACCACACAGTCCACCTTCTGCCCGCCTACACCTCGGTGCTGAGGAGGGAAAAGCCTGTTAGGAAACAGGTAAAGGTGTGGACTGAGGACAGCTCTCTGGCGCTGCAGGGCTGCTTCGAGTGCACAGACTGGACAGTGTTTCAGAACTCTTGTTCTGACATAGATGAACTGACTGATGTTGTCTGCAGTTACATCTCCTTCTGTAAAGACTCAGTTCTCCCAAACAGGGAAGTCAAGGTGTATCCTAATAACAAACCATGGATTTCAAGGACATGAAAGATCTGCTTATCAAAAGGAAAACTGTATTTAACGAAGGTGATGTGAATGCAGAAAGGGTTGTGAGAAAGGAGATCAGGGCTGAAATTAAAAAAGCCAAATTGAGATATAAGGATACGATTGAGGCTGAACTAAGAAGTAACAACTTAAAAAGAACCTGGAATGGTATGAAAACAATGATTGGGTCACATGATAAAGTCAGCAGAGTTGCACTTGATGGTTTTAATTCTGATAAACACTTGGCAGATGAACTAAATGTATTTTATACACGGTTCAACACAGTGGATTTTAATGATAAGATTGACGACATCAGGGCAATGACTCGAGCCTCTCCATCAGTGTCTATTGAGGTAAACACTGTGCCTAAATTGTTCTGCCACACCAAACCCAAAAGCCCAGGGCCAGACAACATCTGTGGACAGACATTAAAAAAGTGTGCTTGCCAACTTTGTGGCATCTTCCAACATATTTTTAATCTGTCTTTACTACAACAGAAGGTCCCCAAAATTTGGAAGCACTCAGTCATTGTGCCCTTGGCGAAGTGCAACACTCCTAAAGCCTTGAATGATTTTAGACCAGTTGCTCTGACCTCCTTGGTTATGAAAACTTTTGAAAAAATAATTAAAGACATGGTGCTACTGCAGGTCAGGGAACAGCTAGACCCATTGCAGTTTGCTTACAGGTCTGAGAGAGGAGTGGAGGATGCTGTCATCATACTGTTGCACTTTATTCTTAAACATCTGGATGGAGCCAAGACACATGCCAGACTTTTATTTGTTGATTTTACTTCTGCTTTTAACACCATTCAGCCATTCCTGCTGGCAGAGAGACTTATGGCTGATTTTAACCTTGATTTTAACTTGGTTGGTTGGATATTGACTTTTTATTAGACAGACCTCAGTGTGTTAGAGTGAATGGTATTTTATCTGATGTGCTCTATTCCTCTACTGGTTCACCCCAAGGCTGCTGTCTCTCCTCTTCTGTACATTCTGTACACAAACCAGTGTCGCAGTGTGTACAAGGATAGACACATTTTAAAGTTTGCAGATGACTCAATCATCAGCCTGCTCAGAGGGGATTAACAGGATCATGGGCCAGTCCTTAATGACTTTGTTCAGTGGTGTGACCGTTCATTTTTACATATGAATGTGTTAAAAACAAAGGAAATTAAAATAGACTTCCGCAAATCACCACCTTGCCCCAGAGCCACTGTCATCAAGAACACAGACATTGAACTGGTCGACAGCTACAAATATCTCGGAGTCATTCTGGACAATAAACTGTGTTTTGAGCCTTGGGTGGATGCTGTTTCTAAAAAAGTCCAACAACGATTATACTTCCTGAGGAAGATGAACAGTTTTAATGTATCCACTGAAATGATGACACTGTTTTATCGTGCTTTTATTGAATCGGTTTTATCCTTCAGTATTGCTGCCTGGTTTGGAAGCCTCTCCCTGACCAACAAAAACAGACTGGGTAGTCTGGTTAAAGTGGCCAGTAAGATTTCGGGAGGAGTCAGGCTCAGCTGAAGGACATTTACAGCCGACAGGTGCAGAGGAAGGCTGGTGCTATAGCGCAGTCCCAAGACCATCCCCTCAGAGGAGTTTGAGCTGCTGCCCTCCGGCCGGCGCTACAGAGCTCTGGGCTGTAGGACTAAAAGATTAAATATGTCGTTTTACCGACAGCTGTGAGGCACTTAAATGGCACCTAGCACTTTATAATCATTTTGCACAACAATAATTGCTTGTTTGCACAATGTTTTTATTCATGTTTTAATTCCATTTTGCACATTTTTATCTTGGTTTTTAGTGATTTCCATTGTTGATCCTGCTCTTGAGTTGTTGAAGTGTAATTCTATGTTGTATGTTTTTTAAGGAGCATGATGCTGCAAAATTAATTTCCCCAAGAGGGACAATAAAGAAAACTTTGAACTTTGAACTTTGAACTTTGAGAATAACAGTTAGTTTGTCTAATCAGACAAACCTGATTCAAATTCCCTGCAAACAGATAAAGTCTAGTCCTGCTCAAACAGACTTGAAACTTGCAGTGTTCAATGTCAGGTCTTTGGGAAACAAATCTTTTTAATTAATGATTTTATAATTTCAAATAAGCTTGATTTTATGTTTTTAACAGAAACATGGTTAGACAGTAAGACTGGAAATGCTGTCCTTATTGAATCCACCCCATCGAATTTCACATTTTTATCCAAAATGCGGAAAACAAAAAGGGTGGTCGTGTTTGTGCTATTTTTAGGATAATATTCTTATCCAGAAACTATCACTTGGGGAGTTTTCATCATTTGAGTATGTGGCATTCAAAATGGAGTTGAGGTTTTCTCCATCTATTTTATATGTTGTTCTTTACAAACCACCCCAACAATGTCATGATTTTATTGATGAGTTTACTGAAATGCTTTCGGTTATCTGCACAGAATATGAACAAATAATCATTCTTGATACTATTGGTCTTTGTCAGCATGTTAATGGGCCGACCCATAACAGAGGTCACACTCTGGACCTGGTCATTACAAAGGGTGTCCATATTTCAGATGTCACTGTGATTGATGTTGCTCTGTCTGATCATTCTTGTGTCTTTTTCCATCTGTCCATGATTCCAAAAGCTGCTGCTGGACCTACAGTTGTTCAGAAGAGACACATTAATGATAACACCAGGACACAGTTTATGGAGGCAATCAGGTTTGAAAATGCCTCATCAGGTCAAGTTGATGATTTAATGAATTGTTATACTTCAGGTGTTTTAAATGTTATGGACGCCATTGCTCCTGTTAAGGTTAAAGTGATGAAGCGGCAGAAGGCTTCGTGGAGCAATGCTCCTTCTGTCAGGGCACAGAAAAGGGAATGCCGAAAAGCCGAAAGAAAATGGCGTAAATTTAAACTCTTAATTCATTATGAGGTATACAAAGAAAATCTGCATGTTTTCAATCAAACTTTGAAAAAAGCAAGAGAAATATTCTTCTCAGAGCTCATCAACCACAGCAGTAACAACTCACGTGTCCTGTTTGCTACAGTGAATAGATTAACAAACCCTCCAACTCCATTTCCTCCAGAATTAGTTTCCAACACTAAATGCAATGAGTTTGCATTGTTTTTTAACAACAAGGTTCAAGGCATTAAACATGCGATACAGTCCAAAGGGCAAACAACAACACTGCAGCCACATAGGAGACCTTTGTTTGAGTTTACACATTTTACACCCATTAATGACAGAACAATTGAAAAACTGTCTCCAGCCTGAGTTCATCCACCTGCTGCCTCGATGTTTTACCCACTAGATTTCTAAAATCAGTACTAAGCAGTTTGTTACCACAACTCACTAATATAGTCAATAATTCCTTACAGTTTGGAACATTTCCAAGGGCCTTAAAACTGCTGTCATCAAGCCTCCTAAAGAAGAGAAGTCTTGATGCTACAGTGCTCAACAACTATCGCCCATATCAAACCTGCCATTTTTAGGGAAAGTCATCGAAAAGTTGTATATCAGCAACTTAATGACTTTCTATTGCTTAACAACTGCTTTGATCCTTTTCAGTCAGGTTTTAGGCCCCATCACAGCACTGAGACTGCACTTATCAAAGTCACAAATGACATCCGCCTGAACACTGACGCGGCAAAGTCTCTGTCTTAGTTCTGTTGGACTTGAGTGCTGCGTTTGATACAGTGGACCATGAAATCCTGTCACAAAGATTAGATGAATGGATAGGTATCTCTGGAACTGCTCTTAAATGGTTTCAGTCCTATCTTGAAGACAGGAAGTACTTTGTTTCGGTTGGAAACTGTGTATCAGACCAAATGGCCCTGACATGTGGGGTTCCACAGGGTCTATCTTGGGACCTCTATTATTCAATCTTTACATGCTTCCTTTAGGCCAGTTAATACACAGCTGTGGTGTATCCTACCATAATTATGCAGATGACACTCAGATTTACATTTCACTCACAGCAGGTGAAAATGGACCAATGCTTTTCATTGTGTCACTGCATCGAACAGATTGATGTGTGGATGCAAAATAATTTTCTCCAACTGAACAGAAACAAGACTGAAATAATTATCTTTGGACCACAGAAACAAAGAGAAAATGTCAGCAGTCACCTCGAGTCTCTTTCTAAAATCTAAAAACCAGGTTAGAAATCTAGGGTCATCATGGACTCAGACTTGAATTTCCAGAGTCACATTAAGTCAATTACATCATCTGCATTTTATCACCTTAAAAATATTTCCAGAGTCAAAGGCATAATGTCTCAACCAGACTTAGAGAAACTTATTCATGCTTTTATCTCCAGCAGGTTAGATTACTGTAACGGCCTGCTCACTGGTCTCTCAAAACGAGGGTTAAGACAGCTGCAGCTTATTCAGAACGCTGCTGCTCGGGTTCTAACTAACACCAGGAAGTACAACCACATCAGTCCAGTTTTAAAATCTCTGCACTGGCTTCCTCATGCTCAGAGGATAGACTTTAAAACAGCACTACTGGTTTACAAGTCTCTAAATGGTTTAGCACCAGAATATATTTCTGAAATGCTAGTAGCTTATGAGCCTCCTCGGACTCTAAGAACATCTGGGACAGGCCTTCTGCTCGTGCCCAGAGTTAGAAGTAAACAGGGTGAAGCAGCGTTTAAGTGTCTTCTTTTATAATGCTTTTAATCTTTCTTATGTTTCCAAATCTAAATCTTGTAAATTGTCTTTTATTTCTGTAAAGCACTTTGAGTTACCCAGTGTATGAATTGTGCTATATAAATAAAATTGCCTTGCCTTGCCTTTCCTAGTCTCCCTGCCCCGTTGCCTCCTCTGAACTCTCGGTGGCCTCTGCCTTCTCTGGTCTCTCTGCCCCGTTGCCTCCTCTCTGGTTACTCTGCTCTCTCTACCTCCTCTGGTCTCTCTGTGAACTCTGCCTCCTCTGGTCTCTCTGTGGCCTATGCCTCCTCTGGATTCTCTGTGGCCTCTGCCTCCTCTGGTCTCTCTGTCTCCTATGCCTCCACTGGTCTCTCAGTGGCCTTTGACTCCACTCATCTCTCTGTGGCCTCTGCCTCCTCTGCTCTCTCTCTGGCCTCTACCTCCACTAGTCTCTCTGACTTATCTGTCTCCTCTAGTCTCTCTGTCACCTCTTCTTCCTCTGGTCTCTCCGTGGCCTCTGCCTCCTCTAGTCTCTCTGCCTTCTCTGCTTCCTCTTGTCTCTCTGTGTCCTCTGCCTTTACTGGACTCTCTGTGGCCTCTGCCTCCACTGGTCTCTCTGTGACTTATGCCTCCTCTGGTCTCTCTCTTGCCTCTGCCTCCTCTGGTCTCTCTGCCTCCTCTGCCTCCTCTGGTCTCTCTGTGACCTCTGCCTCCACTGGTCTCTCTGTGGCCTATGCCTCCTCTGGTCTCTCTGTGGCCTCTGCCTCCTCTGGTCTAACTGTGGCCTTTGCCTCTTCTGCGCTCTATATCTCCTCTGCCTCCTCTCGTCTCTCTGTGGCCTCTGCCTCCTCTGGTCTGTCTGTGGCCTCTGCCTCCTCTGGACTCTCTGTCTCCGCTGCTCTAACTGTCTCCTCTGGTCTCTCTGTCTTTCTGCCTCCTCTGAACTCTTGATGGCCTCTGCCCCCTCTGTTCTCACTGTGGCCTCTGCTTCCTCTGGTCTCTCTGTGGCCTCTGCCTCCTCTGGTCTCTATGTGGCATCTGCCTTCTCTGGTCTCTCTGCCTCCTCTGCATCCTCTCGCCTCTCTGCCTCCTCTGGTCTCTCTGTCTTTCTGCCTCCTCTGAACTCTCGTTGGCCTCTGCCCCCTCTGCTCTCACTGTGGCCTCTGCCTCCTCTGGTCTCTCTCTGGCCTCTGCCTTCTCTTGTCTCTCTGCCTCCTCTGCCCCTCTGGTCTCTCTGCCTCCACTGGTCTCTATTGCCTCTGCCTCCTCTGGTCTCTCTTTTGCCTCTGCCTCCTCTGGTCTCTTTGTCTCCTCTTCCTCCTATAGTCACGCTATGGCCTCTGCCTCCTCTGGTCTTTCTGCCTCCTCTGCCTCCCCTGCTCTAACTGCCTCCTCTGGTCTCTCTGTGGCCTCTGCCTCCTCTAGTCTCTCTGTGGCCTCTGCCTTCTCTGATCTCTCTGTGGCTGCTGCCTCCACTGGTCTCTCTGTGTCATCTGCCTTTCCTGTTCTCTCTGCCTCCTCTGCCTCCTCTGGTCTCTCTATGGCCTCTGCCTCCTCTGGACTCTCTGCCTCCTCTGGTCTTTCTGTGGCCTCTGCCTCCTCTGGTCTCTCTGTCTCCTCTGCCTCCTCTGGTCTCTCTACCTCCTCTGCCTCCTCTGGTCTGTCTGTGTCCTCTGCCTCCTCTCGTCTCTCTGTGGCCTCTGCCTCCTCTGGTCTCTCTGTCTCCTATGCCTCCACTGGTCTCTCAGTGGCCTTTGACTCCACTCGTCTCTCTGTGGCCTCTGCCTCCTCTGCTCTCTCTCTGGCCTCTGCCTCCACTAGTCTCTCTGACTTATCTTTCTCCTCTAGTCTCTCTGTCGCCTCTCCTCTCTGGTCTCTCTGTGGCCTCTGCCTCCTCTAATCTCTCTGCCATCTCTGCCTCCTCTAGTCTCTCTATGGCCTCTGCCTTTACTGGACTCTCTGTGGCCTCTGCCTCCACTGGTCTCTCTGTGATTTATGCCTCCTCTGGTCTCTCTCTCGCCTCTGCCTCCTCTGGTCTCTCTGCATCCTCTGCCCTCTCTGCTCTCTCTGTGGCCTCTGTCTCCTCTGGACTCTCTTCCCCCTATGGTCTAACTGTGGCCTTTGCCTCTTCTGCGCTATATATCTCCTCTGCCTCCCTGGTCTCTCTGTGGCCTCTGCCTCCTCTGGCCTCTCTAGTCTCTCTGCCTCCACTAGTGTCTCTATTGCCTCTGCCTCCTCTGGTCTGTCTGTGGCCTCTGACTCTTCTGGTCTCTTTCTCCTCTGCCTCCTCTAGTCACTCTGTGGCCTCTGCCTCCTCTGGACTCTCTGCCTCCTCTGGTCTCTCTTTGGCATCTGCCTCCTTTGGTCTCTCTGCCTCCGCTGCTCTAACTGCCTCCTCTGGTCTCTCTGTGGCCGCTGCCTCCTCTGGTCTCTCTGTGGCATCTGCCTTTTCTGGTCTCTCTGCCTCCTCTGCCTCCTCTGGTCTCTCTGTGGCCTCTGCCTCCTCTGGTCTTTTTGTGGCCTCTGCCTCCTCTGGTCTCTCTTTGGCCTCTACCTCCTCTAGCCTCTCTGTGGCCTCTGCCTCCTCTGGACTCTCTATTCCTATATCTCCTCTGGTCTCTCTGTGGCCTCTGTCTCCTTTGGTCTCTCTGCCTCCTCTGCATCCTCTCGTCTCTCTGCCTCCTCTTGGCTCTCTGTCTTTCTGCCTCCTCTGAACTCTCGGTGGCCTCTTCCCCCTCTGGTCTACTGTGGCCTCTTCCTCTTCTGCTCTCTCAATCTCCTCTGCCTCCTCTCATCTCTCTGTGGCCTCTGCCTCCTCTGGTCTCTCTGTATCCTCTGCCTTCTCTTGACTCTCTGCCTCCTCTGACCCCTCTAGTCTCTCTGCCTCCACTGCTCTCTTTTTTGCCTCTGCCTCCTCTAGTCACTCTGTGGCCTCTGCCTCCTCTTGACTCTCTGCCTCCTCTGGTCTCTTTGTGGCCTCTGCCTCCTCTGGTCTGTCTGCCTCCGCTGCTCTAACTGCCTCCTCTGGTCTCTCTGTGGCCTCTGCCTCCTCTGGTCTTTCTGTGGCCTCTGCCTCCTCTGGTCTCTCTGTGGCCTCTACCTCCTCTGGCCTCTCATTGGCCTCTGCCTCCTCTGGACTCTCTGCCTCTGGCCTTTTTTTGGCCTCTGCCTTCTGGTCTCTCTGCCTCCTCTGCTCCCTCTGCTCTCTGCCTCCACTGGTCTCTCAAATGCCTCTGCCTCCTCTGGTCACTCTGTGGCCTCTGCCTCCTCTGGTCTCTTTGTCTCCTCTGCCTCCTCTAGTCACTCTGTGGGCTCTGCCTCCTCTGGTCTCTCTGTCTCCTCTGCCTCCTCTCCTAACTGCCTCCTCTGGTCTCTCTGCCTCCTCTGCTTCCTCTCGCCTCTCTGTGGCCTCTGCCTAAACTGCTCTCTCTGTCTCCCTGCCTCTACTGGTCTCTCTGCCTTCTCTGCCTCCTCTGCTCTCTCTACCTCCATTGGTCTCTCTGTGGCCTCTGCCTCTTGTGGTCTCTCTGTGGCCTCTGCCTTCTCTGGTCTCTCTGTGGCCACTGCCTCCTCTCTCTCTGTGGCATCTGCCTTTTCTGGTCTCTCTGCCTCTTCTGGTCTCTCTGTGGCCTCTGGTCTCTCTGCCTCCTCTGCCTCCTCTGGTCTCTCTGTGACCTCTGCCTCATCTGGTCTCTCTATAGCCTCTGTCTCCTCTGGACTCTCTGCCTTCTCTGCATCCTCTAGTCTCTCTGTGGCTTTTGCCTCCTCTTGTCTCTCTGTCTTTCTGCCTCCTCTAGTCACTGTGTGGCCTCTGCCTACTCTGGACTCTCTGCCTCCACTAGTCTTTCTGTGACACTTCCTCCTCTAGAGTCTCTGCCTCCCTGCTTCCTCTCTCTCTGTCTCGCCTGCCTCCTCTGGTCTCTCTGCCTCCTCTGCCTCCTCTGGTCTCTATGTGGCCTCTGCCTCCTCTGGTCTCTCTGTGGCCTCTGACTTCTCTTGTCTCTCTGCCTCCTCTGCCCCCTCTGGTCTCTCAATCTCTACTGGTCTCTATTGCCTGTGCCTCCTCTGGTCTCTCTGTTGCCTCTGCCTCCTCTGGTTTCTCTGCCTCCTCTGCTTCCTCTCGTCTCTGTGGCCTCTGCCTCCTCTGCTCTCTGTCTCCCCTGCCTCCACTGGTCTCTCTGCCTTCTCTGCCTCCTCTGATCTCTCTACCTCCACTGGTCTCTCTGTGACCTCTGCAATCCTCTGGTCTCTCTGTGGCCTATGCCTCCTCTGGATTCTCTCATGGCCTATGCCTCCACTGGTGTCTCTGTCTCCTCTGCCTCCTTTCATCTCTCTGTGGCCTCTGCATCTTCTGTTCTCTCTGTGGCCTCTGCCTCCTCTTGTCTCTCTATTCCTCTGCCTCCTCTGGTCTCTCTGTGGCCTCTGCATCTTCTGGTCTCACTGTGGCCTCTGCCTCCTCTTGTCTCTCTTTTCCTCTACCTCCTCTGGTCTCTCTGTGTCCTCATTCTCCTCTGGACTCTCTGCCTTCACTGCATCCCCTAGTCTCTCTGTGGCCTTTGCCTTCTCTTGTTTCTCTGTCTTTCTGCCTCCTCTGAACTCTTGGTGGTCTCTGCCTCCTCTGCCTCCTCTGGTCTCTCTGTGGCCTCTGCCTCCTCTGGTCTCTCTCTGGCCTCTGCCTTCTATTGTCTGTCTGCCTCCTATGCCCCATCTGGTCTCTCTGACTCCACTGGTCTCTCTATTGCCTCTGCCTCCTCTGGACTGTATGCCTCCTCTGATCTATTTGTGGCCTCTGCCTCCTTCGGTCTCTCTGCCTCCTCTTCCTCCTCTGCTTCCTCTCGTCTCTCTGTGGCCTCTGCCTCCTCTGGTCTCTCTGTCTCCTCTGCCTCCTCTGGTCTCTCTGCCCCCTCTGCTTCCTCTCGTCTCTCTGTGGCCTCTGCCTCCTCTGCTCTCTCTCTCTCCCCTGCCTCCACTGGTCTCTCTGCCTTCTCTGCCTCCTCTGCTCTCTCTACCTCCACTGGTCTCTCTGTGACCTCTGCAATCCTCTAGTCTCTCTGTGGCCTATGCCTCCTCTGGATTCTCTCATGGCCTCTGCCTCCTCTAGACTCTCTGCCTCCCTGCTTTCTGCCTCTCTGTCTCTGTCTCGTCCTGCCTCCTCTGCTCTCTCTGTCTCTCTGCCTCCTCTGGATTCTCTGTGGCCTCTGCCTCCTCTGGTCTCTCTGTGGCCTCTGTCTTCTCTTGTCTCTCTGCCTCCTCTGCCCCCTCTGGTCTCTCTGTCTCTACTGGTCTCTCTATTGCCTGTGCCTCCTCTGGTCTCTCTGTGGCCTCTGCCTCCTCTGCTCTCTCTGTCTCCCCTGCCTCCACTGGTCTCTCTGCCTTCTCTGCCTCCTCTGCTCTCTCTACCTCCACTGGTCTCTCTGTGACCTCTGCAATCCTCTGGTCTCTCTGTGGCCTATGCCTCCTCTTGTCTCTCTATTCCTCTGCCTCCTCTGGTCTCTCTGTGGCCTCTGCCTCCTCTGGTCTCTGTGTGGCCTCTGCCTCCACTGGTCTCTCTGTCTCCTCTGCCTCCTTTCGTCTCTTTGTGGCCTCTGCATCTTCTGGTCTCTCTGTGGCCTCTGCCTCCTCTTGTCTCTCTATTCCTCTGCCTCCTCTGGTCTCTCTGCCTCCTCTGCCTCCTCTGCTTCCTCTCTCTCTGTGGCCTCTGCCTCCTCTGGTCTCTTTGTCTCCTCTGCCTCCTCTTGTCTCTCTGACTCCTCTGCCTCCTCTGGTCTCTCTGTGGCCTCTGCCTCCTCTGGTCTCTCTGTGGCCTCTGCCTTCTCTTTTCTCTCTGTCTCCTCTGTCCCCTAATCTCTCTGCCTCCACTGGTCTCTCTATTGCCTCTGCCTCCTCTCGTCTCTCTGTGGCCTCTGCCTCCTCTGGTCTCTTTGTCTCCTCTGCCTCCTCTAGTCACTCTGTGGGCTCTGCCTCCTCTGCCTTCTCTCTGGTCTCTCTGCCTCCTCTGGTCTCTGTGGCCTCTGCCTCCTCTGGTCTCTCTGTGGCCACTGCCTTCTCTGGTCTCTCTGTTGCATCTGCCATTTCTGGTCTCTCTGCCTCCTCTGCGTCCTCTAATCTCTCTGCCTCCTTTGGTCTCTCTGTCTTTCTTCCTCCTCTGAACTATTGGTGGCCTCTGCCTCCTCTCGCCTCTCTGCCCGTTGCCTCCTCTGGTCTCTCTGTCTCCACTGGTCTCTCTGTGACCTCTGCAATCCTCTGGTCTCTCTGTGGCCTATGTCTCTTTGGATTCTCTGTGGCCTCTGCCTCCTCTGGTCTCTCTGTCTCCTCTGCCTCCTCTCGTCTCTCTGTGGCCTCTGCCTCTTCTGGTCTCTCTGTGGTCTCTGCCTCCTTTTGTCTCTTTATTCCTCTTCCTCCTCTGGTCTCTCTGTGGCCTCGTTCTCCTCTGCTCTCTCTGCCTCCTCTGCATCCTCTTGTCTCTCTGCCTCCTCTGGTCTGTCTGTCTTTCTGCCTCCTCTGAACTCTCGGTGGCCTCTGCCCCCTCTGGTCTCACTGTGGCCTCTGCCTCCTCTGCTCTCTCTGACTCCTTTGCCTCCTCTGGTCTCTCTGTGGCCTCTGCCTCCTCTGGTTTCTCTGTGGCCGCTGCCTTCTCTTGTCTGTCTGGCTCCTATGCCC